>JAQIFY010004664.1:0-11611 GCA_028533085.1 Varecia variegata | reverse complement strand
TTTTTTTTTTTTTAATGGAGACAGGGTCTTGCTCTGTTGCCCAGGCTAAAGTGCAGTGATCATAGCTCACTGCAGCCTCAAACTCCTGGGCTCAAGGGACTCTCCCTCCTCAACCTCCCTAGTAGCTGGGACTACAGGTACAAACCACCAATTTTTCCTTTTATGAATCATGCTTTTTGTATCGAGTTGAAGAACTCTTTGCTTAGCCCTAGATCCTGAAGATTTTCTATTTTTTTCAAATGCTTTACAGTTTTACATTTTATATTTAAGTGTGCAATCCATGTTAATTTTTCTATAAGGCGTGAGACTTAGGTGGATGTTCATTTAATTCTTTTACCTATGGATGTGCAATTGCTCCAGCACCACTTGTTGGAAAGGTTATCTTTCCTCCATTGAATTGCTTTTGCACCACTGTCAAAAATCAGCTGGGCATATTTGTATGATTCTATTTCTGGGTTCTCTTCTCCATTCCATTGATCAATGTGTCTATCTCTCTGCTAATAGCCCACAGTCTTCAATATTATAGCTACATAATAATTCTTGGAATTGGATAGACTTATTCCTTCCACTTTCTTCTTTTTCAAGATTGTTTTAGCTTTTCTAGTTACTTTGCCTTTCCATATAAATTTTAAAATAATCTTGTGTGTATCTGCAAAAAAACCCTTGCTGGAATTTTTATAGAAATTGCATTAAACATGTATGTGAATATGGGGAGAATTGATCAGGTTGAGTCTTCCAATCCACGAACATGGTGTGTTTCTCCTTTATTTACATCTTTGATTTCCTTCAATGGCATTTTATACTTTTCAGCATACAAGTCCTATACATGTTTTTTTTAGATTTACACCTAATCATTTTTTGAGTGATTACAAATGATACTGAATTTTTTATTTGTCCATGTGTTCATTGCTATACTAGAGAGATACAATTGATTTTTGTAGGTTTATCTTGTGTCCTGTGAACTTGCTGAACTCATTAGTTCTAGGAGTTTTTTGTAGATTCCTTGGGATTTTCTGTGTAGACAATCATGTCTTCTGTAAATAAGACAGTTTCATTTCTTCCTTTCTAATCTGTATACTTTTTCTTTTCTTTTCTTGTCTTACTGCACTAACTCGAATTTCCAGCACTATGTTGGATAAAACCTGTGAGAGCAGACATTCTTGCCTTGTTCCAGATCTTAGAAGGGAAAGCGTTTGGTCTTTTACCATTAGGTTTAATAATGTTAGCTGGAAGTTCCCCTCTATTTCTACTTTTCTGGGAATTTTTATCATGAATCATTGTTGGATTTTGTCAAATGCTTTTTCTGTGTCAATTGATATGATCATGTGATTTTTTCTTCTTTAGCCTTTTAATATGGTGATTGATTGATTTTCAAATATTGAACCAGACTTGCATCCCTGGAATAAACTCTACTTGGTCATGATGTATAATTCTTTTTATATATTGCTGAATTCTCTTTTCTAATATTTTATTGTTTTATTGTCTATATTCATGATGGATATTGTTGTATATTTTTCTTTAATTATACTGATTTTGTCTAGTTTTGATATCAGAATATTACTAGTGTCATAAAATGAACTGAGAAGTATGTTTCTTCTATTTTTCTGGAAGAGATTCTATAGAGTTGCGGTTACTTTTTTAAACGTTTGGTAGAATTCTCCAGTAAAACCATCTTGGCCGGGAGATTTCCTTTTGGGAGTTTTAAAAGTATGAAGTCAATTCCTTTTGTAGTTATTAAAATTATCTATTTCATGTTAGATGAGTTGTGATAGTTGGTGTTTTTCCAGGAATCGGTCCATTTTGTTCAAGTTGTCAAATCTGTATTTATATAATTGTCTGCAGTAGTCCTTTACTCCTTTATTATCCTTTGATATCTGGAAGTTCTCTAGTGATATTCCCTGTTTCATTTGTGCAATTCGCTGATGTTAGTGCTCTTTATCTTCTCTCTTTTTTTCTTTGACAGTCTTGCTATAGGTTTGTCAACTTTATTGATCTTTTCAAAGAATCAGCTCTTTGTTTTAGTGGTTTTCTCTATTGTTTTTGTTTCAACTTCATTGATTTCTGTTCTTTATTATTTTCTTCTTTCTGCTTGCTTTGGGCTTATTTTGCCCTTCTTTTGCTAGGTTCTTGAGATGAAAGTTTCAAGACATTTGGTGCTATAAATTTCCCTCTTGGCACTGCTTTGGTTATTTTGCACAAATTTTGATATATTGTGTTTCATTTCTATTCAGTTCAAGTTTTTAAAAAATTTTCTTCAAAACTTTCTATTCCCTATAGATTATTTAGAAGAGTGTTTAGTCCAAGTGTTTGGAGATATTCTTGTTACCTTTCTGTTATTGTTTTCTAGGTTGATTCCATGTGGTCAGAGAATACTCTCAATATGATTCTAATTCTTTTTAATTTGTTGAGGTTTGTTTTATGGCCCAAGAGATAGTCAACCTTGGTATATGTTCCCTGGGCACTTGAAACAAATATGTATTAGGTAAAGTGTTCTATAAATAGCAATTTGATCCTGTTCATCGGTGGTGCTGTTGAGATCTATATCCTTGTTGGTTGCCTGTCTAGTTGTTCTATCAACCATTGGCAGATATCTTAATTTTTCCCTATTAGGTGTAAAATATTATCTTATTGTGGTCTTAATTTGCATTTCCCTGAGTTCTAGTGAGATTGATCATCAAATTAAATGTTTTCCTTCCTCTTTAATTATACCTTTTAAAACATATAGTTGATACTTGACCCGTTATTCAAATCTATTGCGTTCTTTTTCGTTATTTCTATTTTTTTACTGTTTTTGTTCTTATTTTTACATACATAGTGACCTCTACCAGTGCATCTGAATAGAGAATTCAGGAATATGTCTCTGGGTGATTCACCTTGTGTATTTCCACCTGGCACAGTGCCACAAGTAATTAGACACATACTCAGGTCAAAAACCTCCAATTACTTCCCCATTTTCTGACGAATATAATCCTAAACTTTAGCCTGACATTTAAGGCCTCTATGGTATACTTCTGAGTTACCTACTCCACCTATGTCAGTGCCTTGCTATTCCCTGGCAAAGTTGGTCCCTGCTGCCACACTTGTAGCTATGCCATTCCCCTTGCCTACAATGCTCTTTGTCAACCAAAATTTTATTTATGCTTTAAATGTGGCTCAAATGCTCCCTCTATGGAGACTCTTGCTCATTCCAGCTGGAAGTGATTGCTCCTTTTCTCTCAACTCCTAGAACGGCCGCCATATGAGGGCTGCATGGCTTGGGATCACAATGCACACATCTGGGAAACTACCGGGCAGTCTCACCTCAGTCATTCAGACCAGGACTGTCTTGTCTCTTTACACCTATTTTTTGGCTTGTAGGCAAAGTGCCTCTCTTTTATTAGTATTCTAGCTCACATAGTGAGCATTGTTAAAATTACGTCTCAAATGACTATTTCAACCAAAAGTGGCATATTAGGCAAATTGCCAATTTGGTGAGCGGAAATATTACCAATATAACATGTTGAAAGAATGAATTACTCAGAATACTGATGAATTGTCTATGGAAGTGATTTCCATATACATGTCGGTTAGATGTGGGAAGTGAACTATCCTCTCAACAGCAAAAAAACCAAAAACACATATTTTAAAAATCTCATTTGTTTTATTGTGAATGGAAGTTCATACTCCACTAAGTTTGAACTTTTGTTTCAAGCTATTTAGTTGATCACAGATTTGGGAGTAATTATTGTTTGCTGATTGTTTCAATAAACTGCATATTAAAAGGTCTTGAAAGAATAAGTCTAGATAACCCCCTTTTGTCACTTTTTAAAGAGATTCCAGCCGGGCGCGGTGGCTCACGCCTGTAATCCTAGCACTCTGGGAGGCTGAGGCGGGCGGATCGCTCGAGGTCAGGAGTTCGAGACCAGCCTGAGCAAGAGCGAGACCCCGTCTCTACTAAAAATAGAAACAAATTATCTGGCCAACTAAAATATATATAGAAAAAAAAAATTAGCCGGGCATGGTGGCGCATGCCTGTAGTCCCAGCTACTTGGGAGGCTGAGGCAGTAGGATCGCTTAAGCCCAGGAAAATAAAGAGATTCCAGGCAAGTACAGTACAACAAATATATAAAAGTAGCCATGAATTTTTATGTCTTACATGGATGTAATTTCATATACAAGGCAATTTATTAAAAATCGAAACATACATTTTTAAGTCTTAGAAGACTAAAAGAGATTTTTAAAAATAAAAATTCTTATCTCATTATAAAAATGAAACAGTATAGAAAATTTAAAAATACAGAAAATAGCAAGATAATGCTTATTGATCATTAACAATAAGATATTAATATATTTGATTACCAAATAGTTAAAATAATTAAATTATTGTTACCACCCATAATCCCTTTACCCAGAGACAATTGCTGATAACATAGAAAGACCTTGGAGAGATTGTTCTAGATTTTTTTGGTTTGTATCTAGGGAAGATTATACTTGATAGTTTCTGGGTTTGTTTATTTTTTTTTAACGAGGAGTCTGTATTGCCTTCAGTGTTTCAGGACTGAGTAACACTGACGGTCGGCAGTTCTTAGTGTTTATTTTTGCTTCCATGTGCTATTCTTCAAACCCATTTTCTCTTGTTCTCTCCCCAGCAGAGACAGAGGAGTGCTGGCTTCACACTTCTGCCTAAGAATCTTTCACAGAACTGAATCACTACACCTTAACCTGCTCTTCTCCAGGGTGAGTCAATTAACTGTCTTTCTCCTTGGTATTTGAGTCTCATTCTCCAATTTTTTTTTTCTTAAGTCAGAGACACTGACCAAGATGAGTAAAAGTGGAGTGGTGAATAACTGTAAAGAATGCAGGGCCATTTGGGAAGGTGTTTGACAGAATAGTCCAGGCACTTCCTGCAAAAGTTTAGCAGTGCCTCAGATGCCTCTGCACAGGGTGAACACTGGGTGAGGCTGAGATTTCCAAAGGAGATCACTTTGGCACTGTCACTCCATTGCTGGGGCTCCCTTCCCTCTGGCTTCCCAGTTACTTCTAGAGAGGTTCAGTTTGAGGCACAGGATGAGCATGGCTGTATCTCTTAGGTTCACCGGTGTCGGGGTGCAGCAATGCCAGTCTCAATGGCTCCACGTTTAAAAGTAGCTTCCCTGGCAAGAGACAAGGAAACAAGGAAGAGCCAACTTAGGTGAACCCCAACCACCTGGAGCTCCCTTCCAAGTTGAGTAAAAGCAGTCTCTATGAAGCCCAAGCTCCTTGAAGAACATAATCCCCAGGACATGTCCCCTGCCAGGAAACACATTGCCAGCAGTCGCTGGGGTCTCTCACACCATTCTTTGTGGCCCTCCCTTTCAGGATGAATGTGGGGAGAAGTGGCTGGGAAATGGGCAAGAAGCCTGCATTATTTTTCCTGCTTGATCTACTACCATTGAATAACCGTTAAATTCCTGGAACTGCCTTTACTGTTTTTTTGTGGCTCTTATTAGGAACCACATTCTTGAGTCATACAACCAGTAAGGCTTACTAAATATTTGCCATGTGCAGAATCCCAAGCCAGGCTAGAGTGCAGTATCATCATGATAGCTCACTGCAAGCTCAAACTCCTGGGCTCAAGTGATCCTCCTGCCTTGGCCTCCTGAGAAGCTGGGACTACAGGCGAGCACCACTATGCCCAGCTAATTTTTCTATTTTTTGTACAGATGGGGTCTCGCCCTTGCTCAGGCTGGTCTCGAACTCCTGGCTTCAAGTAATCTCCCCACCTCAGCCTCCCAAAGTGCTTAGGATTATAGGCGTGAGCCACCATGCCTGACCTCAACTCCCTGCTTTCAGGAAGGTGAATGTCAAATAAACAAGTAAACTAGTTGTTGGAAGAAATATGCTTTGCTCTGACTCTTAGAAGGCTCAAGGGTTGCCTCAAAGTGATTAAGCTCGTACCATTTGCCCAGAGTACCCCCAGTCAACCTCTATCATCTCCCATCATTCAAAGGTTTCCTGAAACCACCTCTTCCAGGAAATCTTCCCTGACTAACTAGAACAGTGAAACCTCCTAGCCTTCCTCCACACTAACCACTCTCCTCAAAGAACTTCCCCTTTGTTCTCACAGAACATAAATGCTGCAATTTATTTATTAGTTTAATGTGTGTTTTGAATAGAATCTTGGGAAGGATATAATTATAGGTCATGCCTTCTGAGAAGGAGAATCGTGTTTAATTTGAAGTGCAAATGACCCCAATGCCTCAGAGCCGCAAAGGCTGATGTTATAGGTGTGATTTTGCAAGTAGTTTGCTCAGACTTTGCCTTCAAAACCTGAAAGTCTACGTTTCCAGTGGTGCTGCTTATATGTGCAGCATTAGCCAGATGCTTCAGTAGTATTCATTCAACAAACATTTACTGAGGGCCTATTATGAGCCAAGCACTGTGTAAGGTACTGGACATGTAGTGCCCATTGAAAGTTTTTAAGATTATTGCGGTGGACCACCAATTTGGTGACCACACTAAACCATTTCTCTAAGTATTCATGCCATGTGTAGTCTCCTACCCAATTCCTTCTTGAATCTGTGCTGGTCCATGATCTGCTTTAATTAACAGAATATAATAGAAACGATATTATGCCAATTCCAGTCTTATGCTCAAGAAGACCTGGCAGTTTTTGCTTTTGTGGTTTTGAGATCTCTGAGCTACCATGTGCTAAGGCCAGTTACTCTGCTGGAGAAATCACTTGGAGAGTCCACCTGGAAAGGAAGAGGTTCTGAGACTACAGGGAAAGGGAGAGCAGCTCAGCCATTCCAGTGTTCCAGCAGAACCCAGCCTCCAGCCAACCCAGCTGAATGTAGCCACATGAGTGACCACCAGGAAGTCCAGCAGAAGAAGAACCATCCAGCTGAGCCCAGCTCAGATTTCAGAATTGTGAGCAAAGAACCATTTCATTGCTTTTTTAAGCCATTATTTTTGGGATGGTTTGTTATATAGCAATTAACAACCAAAAATACTCATCATTCCTAAAGAGAGGAGGGGAATCCTCCAAAGCAGCTTCGGTTCCCAGTGGCACTGCATTATCCTCAAGGATGGCTGTGACTTCCCTACACTGTCCAGATGGATGGGCTACTCTGCAGTCCTCAAATGCAGGATTGGGGCACTCTTCTTAATGTTCCCTTGAGAGGCTGCCGGGCACCTCAACTGGCACCAAATGCCTTCTGTGCAACCACAGAGCTAAGGCAGGTTCCAAGAGCGAAATGGCGTCCCTCCCTGTGACGAAGGATTTTACCATCCTGTCTTACTTATCTTGGTGGGAGAGGGACAGGGACAGTGTGCTTCCTGGCTGTGTCCTCACAGAGACCCTCCAGTCTACTCTGGCCTCTAAGAGGGGAGATCAGGCTCTGGCTCCACTAGCTTCACCCTCTGTCTTCCCACAGTTCACCAGGGACAGAAGGGACAAAGGTTTCCCCATTGCCCTTCTCTCCTAGACTGTCCCTAGAACTACTCCACCAGGCCTGGCTCTTAAGGTGTTAAATGGGGGCTAATGGAATTTAGAAAATACCCTGCTTTGTGAACAATATATGGCTTTCAAGACTTGCCATGAGACTCACAGCTGATCCACACCATAGCTGATCCCTGCCTTTGTTCCAGGCAGGGCCTGTGCTCCGCTTCCAAATCACTGAGGGGCAGTAAACCACAGTGCTCAGTACGTGGAAGGAAGGTCAGCAAGGAACAAGGTTTAAGTGGGGAAATGAATATAAATCAGCTTAATGTTTTTGAAACATTATCCTTGTAACAGACACTACCTAAATTTGGAAACCTGATACAATTTCAAGCAGCAGGGTGGGCGCAGTGGCTCACACTTGTAATCCTAGTACTCTGGGAGGCCCAGGCAGGAGGACTGCTTGAGCTCAGGAGTTCAAGACCAGCCTGAGCAAGAGTGAGACCCTGTCTCTACTAAAAAAATACAAATAATTAGCTGGGAACTACTAAAAATAGAAAAAATTAGCGGGCATGGTGGTACATGCCTGTAGTCCCAGCTACTCGGGAGGCTGAACCAGGAGGATTGCTCGAGCCCAGGAGTTTGAGGTTGCTGTGAGCTACAGTGATGCCACGGCACTCTAGCTCAGGTGACAGAGCAAGACTGTCTCAAAAGAAAAAAAAAAGAAAAAGAAAAATTTCAAGCAGCAGTCAAGTAAAATGATTCCTTTTATAATTTAGGTTAATATCATAAATATGCCACCAAAAAGAAAAGACAATGAATTAGATGTGTGGTACATATTTCTCTTAAAAACTTTATGACTCAGTTGTCTGGAAGTTGCTTGGAAACCTTATTAATTTACAGTTCACCAATTCAGAATTTCTTGTCATTATAATCCTGAACAATCAGGACTGTTAGCTTCCTACAATGGCAGAACATTTGGCTATGATGATTCATATTTCCCAAGAACAGTGAAAGTACATATTTAATCTCATTAAGATAATCAATTGCTTTCAACAACTTTGGGTACTTTCTTAGATGCTGTTATTACCTGGGAATATTAGCTATTCATTAACTCCTGGGAAATTTAGAGACATTTGTTGATACCATATGTTGCTGTATGTCATTGGAAAAAAATAAAAGAACTAACGAGGTAGCTGTGATGTAACAGTAAGGGCATGTGAGACTCTGGACGAGGCCTTTGCTGGGGACCCATGGACCACAGGGAGAAGCTGGAGGAAGAGCTTGGAGTCAGAGGCCTCGCTCTGATCTGTATAGGTGGGAAGCTGGCCAGGTGCTTACCCTCCCTCGTCTCCATCCCGTTGTCATGAGAACAGGGATGGCAATAGCCCCAACCTCACTGGTTCTCTTGAGGATTGAGATGATGCATGTGAAGCTCTCGGTGTGTTCCTGGTGCACAGTAAGCACTCAATATGTGGAAACTACTAGTATTTTATTACTATTACCCTCGGCAAATAAATGCATAAGATTATACTTAAACATTTACAAAAGAAAGTATTTTTGTACAATTCTGGGCATATAGTGGATCCTTTATAGGTCTGTTTTAAAAATATCCTGCTTTAAGCAATTCTATAATTCACACTATTTATTAATGGCCTTTCGCCCAGTTTGGGGGCACTGTCACAGTTGTGGCTTCACTTAATCCCTTCCTTTTCTTTGCGTAATCTTTTATCTCGAACTACCAAGAGTAGATGAATTGTGGCCTCACGTAACTACAACAAATCTGACATTGTGGGTTTGTTTAAACGATTTTTTTCAAATCAGATTTATAGGGAAGACACGAAAAGTTTTTTGGTAGGAAAAACAAAATGGTTCCTGAGAATTCTGAGGCTCAATGTGATGTATTCAATAGTGAAGGGGACCACAGACTTTATCTGCACATCACATATTCCATTTGTGAGCTCTCTGGAGAGTGGAATCCCTTCACAGACAGCGCGGGGTAAACTTGATCCTGCACCCCTTTGCTGCCACATCTGGGCTTGTCCCTTCTCTGTTTCCTCTCTTGCCCAGATCACAGCTCAGTCCCCCCACCCCCACCCCAGGGCAGAGCAAACTAAGTCCAGTGTCTCTGGGAGGGCAAGCCTGGGAGTGCTGGGAGTGGGCCAAGAGCAGTGGGTGTTTATGTGTTTGAACTTTTGTTCCCTTTGAATATAAAAGACAAAAGAAACGAGGAGTAATTTTAGTAGGGAGTATTTCTAAAGAATCAATCATTTGTCCATTTGAAAAACTTTTTAAAAGACAGATTCATGGGTTGGGCTTACAACAAAAAGAAATTGCAGTAACTACTAAAATTTGCCAGTAAATTACAGGAATATCTTAGTGCTCCATCAGTTTCCGAAAGCAGATGAACCATTTCTTGCAAGCAGCTAATTCCACAGAAGTCTCCAAACCCATGAGTTTCACTCTCATGTTCCCTCTGGGAGCAGAAGTGCCGGTTTGCTCCGGCTCCCTCTCTGACCCCTAATGTGTCCCCAGCTGCCACTGACGTCTCCCATAGCTGATGGCAAATGGCTTGTGAGCAGGGTCAGGCCTTATATCCACATGCCTCTTGGCACACTAAGTCATTGAGTATTTGTGGAATAAAAGAAGATGTGATAATGAAAAATGATTTTAGAATATTTGCCCCGTGGTTGGGAAAGATCACAAGGCCCTGGAGGCAGGATGTGTGGGACCTGGAGCAGAGGTATCCTACAGGTTGGCCAACTTCTATTATTCTGCCAGTGTTATCTCCTAATTTCTACACCTTCACATAGACAGGCAGACAGGGCGTAGATAGAATATGACAAATCAGAGGCAATTCATACCCACACTTTTTTTTTTTTTTTTTTTTTTGAGACAGAGTCTCACTCTGTCACCAGGGCTAGAGTACCACGGTGTCAGCCTAGCTCACAGCAACCTCAAACTCCTGGGCTCAAACAATCCTTCTGCCTCAGCCTCCCGAGTAGCTGGGACTACAGGCACTTGCCACCATGCCTGGCTAATTTTTTCTATTTTTAGTAGAGACGGTCTTGCTCTTGCTGAGGCTGGTCTCCAACTCCTGACCTCAAGCAATCCTCCCACCTGGGCCTCCCAGAGTGCTAGGATTACAGGCATGAGCCACCACACCCAGCCATCCACACTTATTTTAACCCTTTCCCCACCACATTTTTATCAGGGAAGGAATTGAAGCAAGATACCAAGGTCAAAGCCTGCTCTCTTTTCCTAGTCACTCTTCTGGTGGAGATGCTCAGCTGTGAAATGGCTCAAAAGAAAAGGAATTTCAAACGTAGGAACAAAGGAACAAGGGAGCCCTAACATGGAAAAAAGCAACTGAATCAGCTAGTGCTGCAAAGGGCAGAGGTGGGCAGACTTCAGGCTTGCTGGAGTGATCCAGGCAGCAAGCACCCTGGGGGGAAGGGCAAGCAGAGGCTGCCCTATGGAGGAACTAAACCTTCAGAAGAGTTTGAAGAAACAAGAAGAATGAAAAGCTTGAGCCTCAGATACTTATGGGCCTGTGAAGAGATGCATGGAGGGGTCTCACTCCCATTAGGGAGTGAGAGGGGCATCAGGGGCAGAAGTGGACAGAGAACTCCACTGCCATCATAGCAGGTGTGGGCCACAGAGCCACGGGAGTGGGCAGCAAGGGGGGTTCTTAAAATCTGCCAGTAGTATGAGCCCAAAGGCACTGGAGCCATTCTCTGAATGAGACTAGTGAAGGTGATGATACCCGTAGCCTGATCTTTCACAGGCCCAGGAAGCAGCTGAAGCAGAGGACCCAGAGGGGAGGAGTCAGGTTTTATTATCTATGCCAGGTAACCCAGAAGTCAAGGGAATGTAACTGAAGGAAAAGAGGCCGAGGGGGTAATAAGGATACCTGCTAGTGCCATGAGGTCATTCTGAGGGGTGTCCATGCAGCCTCTGCGCCGATGTCCTGCAGGGATGCGGGGACTAGACTTTAGCTCTAGTAGCTGGGAGACTCTGGAGTCCTAATGCAGGTGAGTTTCCCAGTGATTTGCCCTCCTCAGTCCTTTAAATCTCCTTCCCACCCACCCCCAGCCCCAAGCAATAATAAACCTATCTTCTAAGCTCAATTAATCATGAACATCAATGCCACAAGTCATAATGCCTGAAACTGTGATTGAGGGAAACTGACAAGTTAGAAATTTGCAATCT
>JAQIFY010004663.1:0-11611 GCA_028533085.1 Varecia variegata | reverse complement strand
CTGACTCCATAAACAATGTAAGTGTTTCTTGGGGTGTATTGGCAGCAACACCTGAGAGGGGACACTTTTTAAATCTCTGCATTAGCAGCACTCAGTAATTTTTTTTTAAAACATGTTTTTGTCCTTCTAAAACAGATATTTCAACTGTAGAACTACTGGCATGTTGGGATGAATAATTCTTTGCTGTGTGTGGAGGGCTGTTTTGTGCTTTGTAGGCTGTTTACTAGATGCCAATATCAGCCTCCTGCCTACTCCAACTTGTGACAAGCAAAAATGTCTCCAGACATGGCCAAATGTCCTCTGCAGGTACAAAATCTCTCCCAGTTGAGGATCTCTCCTCTAGAATGTGCTTTGATAGTCTGGGATGGGAGTTGTGCTTGAAGCTGGACCTTGGCGGGGGCTTATATAAATTAGTTGGTAGCCTTCAAGGTTTGAAGCAAATCTAAGAAAGAAAAAAAAATCCTGTTTTTATATTTGAGTGCAGTTAGTTTCATGATACTCTCCTAGCACTTTTCCCCACGAGATTGCTGCTGCGTGTCATGGTGATAAGAACAAACAAGGAATGCTGGCTTCTGCACCCTGAGCTTTTCTTAAATGAAGACTAAGGGTTCTATTAGGTCTGTTTGAAGTCCCTGGATGGAAAAGCAGACGCCCAGTCTTGCTGTATGAGATACAGTCTCCTCAACTAATGATGTTATATGTTTACTTGGAAAAGCTTCTTGCTTCACAGTGGCAGCCCATTAGCTGGTTTTGTATCCAACAAGCATACCCATTGATTCTTCTCATGTTCAGGGTGTGATATAAAAGCTTGCACTGTGCTGGGCAGGGATAGTCTATAAAGATGATGTAATCATTGTACTCAAGACATAAAACAATCAGAAAGGACCCTGACTGAAATAACTAAGAGATGAAACATTGCATCTGCCACAGCGGGCCAAGGAACAAAGAAGTATTTAGAGATTTGGTTAATTATTCTGTCTGCTAACTGAAAATGCTGGGCATATTTTTTGAAAAGCATAATGAAATGTTATTGGAAGAGAATTCCTTATTTCAAAGAAGACAAGCATTTAAGAATTTAAAATTTATCTTTTTTAAGGATCACATTTTTTAAGAATTTGAAATTCTCAGACAAAATGCCACTATCACAAACCTATGTCCATTGAGTACTACTACTTTCTGTATTATAATTTATAGGACATCTTACCTAACTGAAATTTGACTGATAGCTTCACCTTTCTAGAAGACAGATGTAAAATCAGAAGGCAAAACAAAACAAAAAATGCACTAAGTTTTGTGTGCTAATCAATCAATTTTCTTTACATCCATTTCTTCACATGCATTCAGTGACCATCAGTCCTGAGAGAAGAGGCCTGCTCAGGTCTGGGAAGCAGGCTCCATGGTGGATAGGCAGAAAGTCTCAGGTCTCAGGTACCAGGATTGTGTCTAGGAGTGTGGGCACCAGGTGTGGGTATCTTCTCTTGGTTTTTTGGACACTGTTGATATAGGGAGGATCTTGGCTGGAAGAAGGACAGACTAAGGCCCTTTAAAGGGCAGGGCCCAGCATAGGGACCCCTTTGCCTGCATCTAAAGATAGTATTCTTGACAATCAACCCAGAACCAGAATTTAGTTGCAATAAGACAGATGGAATTGGTTTCAGTTAAATAAGTTGATATACATAAACCACTAAGAAGAGTATCTGGCACATGTAGGCACTGTGTAGGCATTAGCTATACTGTCACTAGTGTTGAGAAAACCAATCCAGGTTTTGGCTTATGGTATATTTTGGGTATATTTCACAGAAACAGAATTTGCTTGAAACAAGAAAAAGATTCTTACAAAAATGTTCCAGTACTATTATCTTCAATGGTTGTTCCATTGCCATAATGTATTATTTAAATAATGCTGTGAACTTTTTAACTTTGAGGTTTGGTGGCTTATAATCCTCCCTGCAGTCTGTCAACCATGTGTGTGCCCTCAGGATGGGGACATAGCCCATATCTCTGGGTCAGTGCTTCCGTTGGTCAGTTTTTGGTGTCCAACACCTTACATTAGGCCTTGTTTTACCATCTTACAAATATTTAGCATGGTCAGGTGATAATATTGGTGACAATGTGGATAAAACAGTCTAAATTCATCAACACTACTGGAAAGACTACTGGCAAGGCACATTGTCTAGTGGTTGGTCAGCTATTTACCTTTTGAAAATTGGCTATGGCTTGATCTTACAGCCTAGTTGTTTGGTCAGGTGTTTATTGATCTATTATTTCAACTTCACTTCCAGAGGAATGACAGACTTGCTTATTTTTTTTTTTTTTTAATTTTTACTTCTAGCCCCATTAGTTACTGATTCTATTATTCTTAATAGAATCTGTTAATGCAACCTTGATGAAATCTGTTTTGGGAATCCTTTAAGAATATTGCCACACTAACTATCTCAAAACGCTAATGATGGATTGGCATACAAAACTTTAACAGTGATGTGGTGACTTTTTCCCTCTTAATCATCTATGAATCACTGAGCTCCACGTGAACCCAGGGTAGAACTGACTAGATCTCTCTGAGTTAACAAATCAAGGTGTCAAGTTAGGCTCGTTTGTTACTTCTGAATGCCAGGAAGCCTGTCCTAACGTCCTAAAACAGCAAGGGGCTCCAGAATGAATTATCTCACTCTATTTTAGGATTTCAGTTTCCACTGAGTAATTTTTACAATTCAGTCCATCTAGTTTGAGAGAAGTCTAGCCAGTGACAAATCAGGGCAGGGAACTTGATAATGAAAAGGGAGACGTGGTAAAAGCAAACTTTAAATTTTAGAATAAGGTCATCTTCATTGTTGAGCTAAGCTTGTTGCCATTCAAGCAGTAAGAGGCTAGATATAAATCCAAGGGAGGGTGGTTAAAAGCTACAGTGTTTATATTATGCCATATTGATCCACTGAATGTTATTTCATTCATAGAAATAAATAGAAAGGTAATTGTGTAGCAACATAAAATACATTCAAAATACCAGCGTATTTTCCTTCTAAGAAAATAAGGTCATTTGGCAGGGAGACACCTGATTTCTTTCTCCTGTCTTTGATTCATTCCTGTTTAAACTGGTGCTGCCTTCCTCCTTCCTCATTAATAAATCACTTTGGTTCCTATCGAGAAGAAAAAAATAAACCCTTCCTTTATCATCTTAGAAAAGCCTCCTATTTATGTAGATACTCTGCACCCTCCTTTATGATGAATTTGTGCTTTGAAAGAAGCCCACGTTTCCCTTCCATATGTTCATGGAAACATACAGAAGAATGGCCACATATTTTTAATATCCTCATTTTGTAAGAATATTAATAGAGTTATAACTTTCAGTAGTTCCTCTGGAAAATAAGTCATTAAAAAAATTCTCATACAATAATGGTGGTCTTGAGATTAGAAATTAAACTGAGGCTCCTTATTTGGAATTAAGACCAATTTAAGAAAACTTGTAAAGTGAATTGAGTTTTTCTTTGGGGAAGATGATCTGTTTTCGGGGCAGGTGGTGTGCCCAGTTTGCTTGCTCTGATCAGCTCCTCAGAAATAGCTCAGGCTCCTGGATTTTTCCTTTCCCTTCAGTGCCCCCGTGAACACGTGTCTATTTGTTGTCCATTCCCCTGGCACTGTTCTTTGTTTCTCAAAGAGGCAGCCGTTTAATCTCAGAAATTATGCTAATGGAATTTAGATGCGAGGCCCAACCAAAGAGAAAAGTGCCCACCGAGGGCCCTCAAGACACAACCTCCCCCATGGCGTCTGAGCAAACGCAGACGCTTGGTCAGCCCGGCCGGTGCGCGCGGGATCCGCCGCCAGCAAGACTTGGGACTTTGGGTGGTGGCTGCTGGGGGCAGGAGGAGGACAAGGCTCTGGAGGGTCTGGGCCATCAGAGGTGTCAGGCTCTAGTCGTCTGTCCCTGAAGCGGACGGCCAGGGTTAGGGAGGCTGCAGGGACTGGCCTCGGCCGGTTCCTGGCAGGCGATGGGGACGTCTGCGTCTGCTGGGGGCGCCCGTGCAAGGCACTTGGCGCTGAGGACTCTGCGCCCCGGCTCAGCATGCTACGTGCTATGGGAAAGTGACCATTTGGGGAGTAGTCCAAGAGAAGCAGCCTGTAGGGGATGGAGATGGAGACTAGATCCCAGTTGAACTCTTTCTTGGCTGTCCCAAGATAGGTCGCACATTTTGGGATTCAAAGGGAGAGGCCGGAGCCCAGAATCCACTGGGCTTAGGGCTGGTGGCGTCTGAAGTCCTGGCTCCTGTTCTGCCGAATCCCAGGCCACCGGTGTATGTGGCGTTTGGAAGACCCCAGCCTGTCCGTTTCTTGTGCTCCTCCTTCTCAAAATATTTGTTAATTAAAAATGCTTGTTCTGTGTAGCAACTTTGCAAATTACAGAAGAGTTGAAAGAAAAATACAAAAAGGCATCATCTACATTCCTACTGAAGCCAATTGCTAAAGGTATTTTGCTTTTATGTTTTATTCCCATTCCTTTTCCAAATTAAAGACTTACAGTGATATTTTTCTTTCTGTTTTTTTTGACAGTCTTTTCTGAATATAAAAGTAATATATGTCCATTGAAGAAAAATTGGACAATGCTGGCAAATACAAAGAAGAAAATATATCATTAATAAGTTTGCACCTAGAGCTAGCCTGAGCGACCTGTTTCTTTCAATCTCTTAACAAAACTCTGTAATTCCCCATTTCACTTCATCATCATAAGATAAGCAGCATAAAGCTAGAAGGCGTTACTGATGTTTTTCACTTGGGTAAGATGAAGACCTTTCAATCAGTTGCTAAAATCTGTTTCAATTTGAGGCAAAGCTCTCATTTCAAAAGAAGACTTCTGCTCAGACTTCCTCCTATAATAGTTTGCATTTTAAAGCCCATGACGGAACATTCTGAACATGGCAAAGGTGCATTCTAAAATGTCAAGAATAATTGTAGCTTCTTTCAGCTAGGTTCTTTTTTGTCCTTTTCATAATGCCTAGAGATGTGGCAAGCAGAGTGTGTGGTCATAGGTGGGACTCTCAGTGATATATAACGTGAAGGGATCTCTTACAAAAATGATGCTTATGGCTTGAGTGCACTCCAAGGATCCAAGCCCATTACTGTTGGCTGTCTCTGAGTGAGCACACTCTATTGTTAATCGCGGAACACGGATGTTTAAGTATTCCCTCCTTTTTCTTTAACTTACATCTCTTCCTTCCAACTAGGGGACAAAGTGCAGTCTGAGAACACGGCCTCTCTGATGGAGACAGACTGATTGACTCATTCTTTTTGAAATCTGCCTTTTGTACAGTTTACACTCTCAAACTGGGGTACACTTGTTGATCTAATAGAATCATTTACAACCTTGATTTCCTGCTCACTGCAGCTCACATGGGGTGCTCGCTCCAAGAGCCGGTGGCAGTTGCTATCTCTACTACTTGTTTGGCACTGATTTTTACTGAGTGACAAAATAAAGCTTAGGACATGTGGGCCTTGTCCCTATACCTGCCCTTTCTCCATGGAAAATCATAGATCCTTTACATATTTCTCCCACCTTCTTAAATTCCTAAAGACTGCACTGCAATGGAGAGGAATCGCTACATTCTCTCCCCACTCAGCACTATACGGAAGTCCGCAAAATTTAGCCCACCTCAGTGACAGTCAAAACTCCTTCTACAAATAGCTTGCTGGCTGCATCTTTCAGGCCGCAGAAATGAAGAGGTGCTAGTTCAGACATCAGCAGATTCCTGGGGGAGCACAGCCAGGTATGCCTCCCCCGGATGGAATGTCATAGGCTTTCAACTTGTTTCCATGTTCGTGGCAGGAGTGAGCCCTCTCTGAATCATGCCAGGATAATAATAACCTGTCCCAAGTGTTCTGAACAGGGAGTGCACGGACTCGGTGGAGGCAGTCTGTCATTTTCAAAATGTGTGTCTTTTCCCGTCATTCCCCTGACAACCCCACCTCTTCCATGCAGTTGACTTTCTCTTTTCTCTGGTCAAAAATGAAAACCACTGTGGTCAACTGTCAGTGACAGATAAAGTGAAAGGCAACTTTTTCTGACATTTGCTGCCAGGATCACCAGACAAGTGACTTAGTCTAGGCCAATGCTGAGTATTCTCTTATTGCTAAGAAAGGACTGATGGGCTCCAGTATATTTGACATGTATGGTCTTTGACACGCATCTCTCCTCCCCAAGAATCAGTGACATGAGCTGCCCTGGTTTTGGATGGTTGACTTTCAACTGATCTTGCATTTCACCCTTCATATGCTTTCTTCAAGCTTTTATTTATTTATTTCTCCTATCTCTCCATCTATTTTTTAATAGTAGGAATATTTATTTATTTGTTTGCATTTTAAAAATTTTAATAGATTTAGGGGGTACAAGTTGAATTCTGTTACAAGTATTCCTTGTATAGTAGAGCTCCACCTATTTTTAAATCTACTATTAGGTTTATATAAATTCACCCAAAGAATTAAAGTTTGGTGAACAAGTAGGCATGATCTCAGTGCTTTGTAAAATTCTCTTCTTTTTAAATGAAGTCAAGACAGGAGCCTTCATTTCTAGTTTCACAGAAATGTAAATCCATTGCGCATGCCCTCTGTGCCCTGGCTCCCCTAACTCTTTAATGAAACAGATGATGCCTGTAGAATTTATCAAGAGGAATAAAAGTGATTCTGTGAGTTATTCTGTTACCCATGGCCTAGGTTAGATTGGAGATAGGATGTTCAGCCCCTGGCTGGGCTCATGGGTACTATAATACCCAAAAGAAAATATAACTTTCTTTTATTTTCTAGACAAACATCAGCTACTTTAATTTCTTTAGGTTTATTTCAATTGCTTGTTAAATTTTAAATCTCTGTTTTAAAAATACCATGAGATGGGCAGGGGTGGGGGTCTACACAACACAAGCTAGGATGTGTTGTTGTATATTGGTAAGTGTCTGAGGACCTAGAAACAAAGTATTAGGAGTAAATAGAGCTAGCCGGAGAGGTGGGCAGTAGTTTCATGGTTTTGATCAATCCAAAATGGACAATCTGATTAAATACATAATCTGTTTAATGTGGATGCTGAATAGCTTTTCTCCCTTTGTGGTGGTAGATCCATAGCTCTTCTTAATAGAATAGGGAGGTATTTGCCTTGGTGATTTAGATAATTCTTTCCACTGTTCAGCTTTACCTTCCCTGGAACAATGTAGAAGATATTTACCCCCTCTTTAAAAAATAATTCTAAATGTTAAGAAATTCTGATCTGTGTGACTAATCTAGGAATGTTTAAAAAGGAAATCAATTGACCATTACTGTCAAGGGTCCTGATACAAGGCAATTTGTATCCTTATTTATAGCAGAAATCAGCATTCTGAATTTTATGTATTTTTAATACAATGGCTTTATTGACATATAGTTCACATATTGTACAATTCCTCCATTTAAAGTGCACAATTCAATGGCTTTTAGTATATTTACAGAGTTGAGCAACCATCACCACAATCAATTTTAGAACATTTTCATCATCATAAAAAGAAACCCCATCCCCATCAGTGGTTTACTCCCTGTTCTCCCCCGTTGCTCCTACCCCCACCTACATCCCCTGCCCTCACTCCCGAGCCCCTGGCAGCACTAATTTACTTTCTGTCTCTATGGATTTGCTTCTTCTGGACATTTCATGTACAGTTGACCCTTGAACAACATGGGGCTTGGGGCACTGCCCCACTCACAGTTGAAGATCCAGGTATAACTTTTGACTCCCCCAAAACTTAACTACTGTTAATTGGAAGCCTTACCGACAACATAAAGAATTGATTATCACATATTTTGTATGTTATGTGTATTATATACTATATTCTTACAATAAAGTAATCTAGAGAAAAGAAAATGTTATTAAGAAAATTGTAAGGAAGAAAGGAAGAGAAAATATTAAATATAATTACTATTCATTAAGTGGAAGTGGAACATCATAAAGATCTCATCCCTGTCATCTTCACAAAGAGTAGGCTGAGGAGGAGGAGGAAGAGGACAAGCTGGTCTTGCTGTCTCAGGGGTGGTGGAGGCAGAGGAGTTGGAGGACGTCCAAGGGGAGGCAGGAGAGGCAGGCACACTTGGTGTAACTTTTATTGAAAAAAATCTGCGTGTAAGTGGACTTGAGTAGTTCAAACCTGTGTTGTTCAAGGGTCGACTATAAATGGAATCATGTAATATGTGATCTTTGGTTACAGACTTTTTCACATAGCGTAATGTTTTCAAGGTGCATTTATGTTGCAGCATGTATAGATGCCCTTTATTTAATCATCACTGGATAATCTTGACTATATTAAGGTTTTAGTTTCATACAGTCTCACATAAATAATCCCTTCTATATTATCCTTCTTTAAACTTTTTTGATTTTTTAATTTTTGAAAATGTTATCTTGAGAAATTTGAAAATAATATTTTCTAAAATATCAGAATGATCCAGAATTACGTTTAAATATTCAATACAAAAATAGTAATTTTTAAAAATTTCATGGACTTAGTTCCTCATTGTATTTTTTTACATATTTATATATATATATAAAGCTGAAGTTTGAATTAGAAACATTTAACTTCTCAGGAGAGTGTTTGGGTGCTTTGGTTACTTCAGAAGCTTCACTGGTTTGGGTAAAATTAAATAGCTTTCCAAATTTGGAGAGATTATCCCAACAGAACAGATTCCCTGAACCATTTAAAGCCTACTCATCTAAAAGTGTTTGGAGGTTTTCTTTTAAAAAAAAAGAAAGAAAAAAAGATTTACCAAAATTATGCTTTGGAGATGAGAATAATTTTCTTTCCTAGTGGCATGTTATTCTTTTTGTGCATTCTCTGATATTCACCTCTCACCTGCAAGATGGCCATTGGTACATAGAGGCCATGACAATCTTGACCTAGAATGTTTGTATTTATTGGCTTCCTGGTTTACTTACCAAAATTTGGGAGGCTATTATGTCACATTCAACAGTGCAAGTAAGTGACTATAGAGAACAAATGGCCAACACACTAAAGCTGATATTTCATGTGAACAAATGCAATCTTTTTATCCTCATTTGCATCCATTTTTATCTGTGTCCTTCCCAGGCACCTGTTTGGATAAACAGTGAATAGGTAGGGCTAGAGGAGAGTAAAGGCTCTCCAACCAGAGCCACCTCTAACTATAGCTAAATCTAAAATTAGACCTGTGAAGAGAAGGCCAATTAAAATAGAAATCATAGAAATGGAATGGAAAATTCTGATATGAAGCCAGGTGAGGTCAAAAGGGCTCTTTAACATTATTACAGGATGTAGAACTGTAATTAAAATAACAAGCCTACATATTAGGGCCAGTTATTAATTACATTAGCATTGGAGAAGTAATTAATAGGAAAATATGCACATTGTGCAGGTTATCTTGTATGTGGTGATTTGTGGGACCATTTAAATTCATAGTGAGCCAAAGAGTTCATGGATCCACAGAAGGCCAGATTGTATTGCTTGGTATAAAATCGAATTGGGCAGTTTAGAATTTATGACCTCCAGCACAATATGCTTCAAGGAAATGAAAATGGAGTGTTCTGTTACACAAAGATCGTTTTGTAAGATACCCGGTATATCCTCTATACATAGAGTGAATTTCTTTGGTATGTTATTCTTCTTTTTCCTCACTATAGTATAGAGATTAAATGAATTATTGTAATTATTTTTTTAGCTCTACAATTAACAGTTAAGTTTAATATAGATTAAGAAGTAAATAATGAATAGCATTTTTTGTATGAATTCTTTGATGTGTCTATTTTGTAACCAAAGGATTTGTACAATGGAAAGTACTTTTTTCATGTTCTTATCATATCAAAGGCTTTGATATTAAGAAATGCAGATTTTGCTTATTGTCTCCTTGGTTAATAGAAAGGTAATATAATTGGAATCTTGGATAAATAGGAATGTTGATTGAGGGTTTGATTTTGGTGCATGTTTTATTTTGTTATACATCAGTAACCATTGCACAAATATTCTCCTGGCAGTAACAGCATTAAATCTCAAGCAGCATACGATGCAATTTGTGTCAACTGCCTCACTCTAGATGCTGTGCTAAGACAACATTGCCCTAAGTGCTTTGAGCAATCATCCTTAACGGGAAAGGCTATGCTAGCCACAATGTAAAATGAGTTGGTTCAAAATGAGCAGGCTGGAATAAGAGATGATTTAGTTCTGTGATCCACTCATAACTTGGGGTATATTCAAAATCAGCTACGGACTGTTGGATGTTATTAGGAGCAAGCAGCTCACTAGGTTAGACTTGCAGTCGTATTTTTACAAATAAGCCTGCTGGGAGTGAGTGGCCATTAGTGGCTCAGTGATGCTACAAATGGTTTTTCAGCTGCGAGTCACTTCCTGTGCTATTTCCAAAATAGTGCAAAAAGGTATAAAGAGCAGGAAGAGAGGGGCTACTTTTATCTCCTTTAAAAGATATTACATGAAAGACAGAGTTTGGGGAGCTTGCTTTGAAGCATCTCCAGTCTGTGGCCTCCTAAAAGGAAGGGGCTGCCTTTTTCCTGTCATCGAACTGCAAGGACAGCCTACTGGAATTCACTAGAGATTGAACTGGTATTTGTTTCCTGTACTTTCTTTCTTTTTTTTTTTTGAAGTCTGAATCTGTTTTTGATTTGGTTCTCAGTTTGACTGTTGTTGGCGTATATGAATGCTACTGATTTGTGTACATTGCTTTTGTAAACTGAGACTTTCCTGAATTTATTTATCAATTCCAGTAGTCTCTTGGCAGAATCTTTGGGTTTTTCTAGACATAAGGTCATATTTTCAGCAAAGACTCAATATCATTCACAATAGCAACAAAGAAAATAGAATACCTAGGAATACATTTAATTAAGGAGGTGAAAGACCTCTATAGGGAGAACTACGAAACACCAACAAAGGAAATAGAAGATGTAAACAGATGGAAAACCATACTATATGCTCATGGATTGGCACATTCAACATTGTTAAAATGTCTGTACTACCTCAAGTGATCTACAGATTCAATGCAATCCCTATTAAAATACCAACATCATTTTTCACAGATCTAGAAAAAATAATTCAACACTTCATATGGAACTGGAGAAGACCCCATATAGCCAAAGCAACCTTAAGCAAAAAGAATAAATTGGGAGGCATCAATTGGATTCACAATTCACAATTGGAAAGATGTGGAAACAACCCAAGTGCCCATCAGTATATGAGTGGATTAACAAAATGTGGTATATGTATACCATGGAGTACTACCCAGTCTTAAAAAATGGTGAACTATCTATTGTATTATCCTGGATGGAGCTAGAGCCCATTCATTTAAGTGAAGTATCACAAGAATGGAAAAATAGACACCACATGTCCTCACCATTAAATTGATACTAATCAATCAATACTTATGTGCACATATGGAAGTAACATTCATAGGGTGTTGGGGAGGTGGGAGAGGGGAGGAGGAGATGGGTAAATTCACACCTAATGGGTGAGGTGTGTGCTGTATGGGGGATGGGCACTCTTGTAGCTCTGACTCGGGGGTGGGGGGTGGTAAGTCAACTTATATAGCCGAAGCATTTGTACTCGGTTAATATTCTGAGATTAAAAAAAATAGCGTA
>JAQIFY010004662.1:0-11611 GCA_028533085.1 Varecia variegata | reverse complement strand
GAGTAACCCGCAGAGGCACATGTAGAAGAGCTCCTGAGTAACTGTGCACTCCCCTTTCTGGACTTGCAGTCCTGTTAAATTTATATGGTACCCCACGCTGGCCTTTAGAAATTTGTTAAAATTTTATTTGATTTATTCCTATCCACTTCTATGGTGGCTGCTGCTTCCTCCTATGCTTGTTAATGGTGAAACTGTTCATATATCTGCTCTCCTTGGAGGCACTTGCTGCTATTTGGAATTCAGTTCCCTTTGTTGCCTTGTGACTTCAGCTCTTTGATGGGGTCAAGAAAAATTTTGATTTTGTAGATTATCTCATTCTTTTCTGTATCTTTTCTCATTCTTTTGCATCTTTCTACATCCTAATCACATGCAGAACTCTCATATTTAGGCCTATGTTACAATTCAAGGCAAAATAAGAATCTCACACCTATAAGGACTCATTTACTTTGATTATTTATAGTACTTATCTGATTGTTTCACCCCACTGGAATAAAAATACCTTGAAAGCAGGGATTTGTATTACTTTCATGTATTACTATGGTACTTAGAACACTTAGAGAGGAGTCTGCTACAAAGTTGCTTCTCAATAAATGTTATTTAATGAATGTTTAATAACGTATAGTTAAATGAGGCATTAAATATATGTTCACATTTTGCTCTTGAAAACATTTAATATACGTAATATTATCCCCATGTTTTAAAGGAGAAAAGTGTTTTCAAAGATATTAAGTAAATTGACCTGCACAACATAGTTTTACTTAGGAAGGAGAGGCAAAGTAGTGTCATGGAGAGAACAAGAGTATTTATGTCAGGCAAAACTGAGTTTGAATGCTGACCTTTCTATGTGCTAACTTTGATGGTTTGAGCAAATCACTTAACTTTGCTGTCTTCAGTATTCCCTTCTTTAAGGTAGAGCTAATACTTTCTCCCGGAAAATGTTATGCTAAAGAACTAATGGGATCATTATTTAAAGCAACTGTCACCTAATAGCACTGAATAGCCATTACTATGTTTCCCATTACACCTAATATTGGCATTATTTTTGTATTGCCTTTCTTATTGTGTGGATCTTGATTCTAGGTTCTCCGCTGCTAAATCCTGGGCAGGTTTTACTTTATAATGCTGCCTTTGAAACATGGAGCATTTGAGGTTAAGACGAATCTATGGAGTGGGAGGTACGGTAGGGTTTGCAGGGCCAGAGTCTGCAAAGATTTTATAACATACTTAGAGAACTTGCTTTTGAATCTGACACACAGGAAGGGTTAACTCTTCCTTGTGCTAAATGTCCTTCATCAGTTTGCATGGATAATCATTTCCAAATGTGTAAGTATTGATGGGCATTTTTTTGAATCAATATATTTATTTAAAAATTTTATTGTAATATGTCCATTATTTTCCAAAAGATAACTGCTTGAAACTTGAAATATGAAATCTGAGTAACTTGTGCAAAATGAAAAAAACAATTATGGAGGATTTTTCAATTTCACACTTAGCAACTAACTAATTTTGACCCCCAAAATTATTTTTTCTAAAAAGATGTTCTTTAAAAGTAGTTGATAAAACATAAATAGCATTGAGAAGAGTATCGGGGATGATACTGATGAGTAAACAAATGTGATATCAGGACGGACCTTTAGTGCTTTGGACTGTATTGTCAAGGCTATGACAGTGTGGAAAAGATTAAAACAGAATAATAGATTTGCATATTTTAAATTTATCTCTCTCAGCAGAATGGCACACTGTAAGAGTAGAGTCATAAAGACTTTATTCAAATTCTAATGTTCTATTATTTTATGTTGTTTGAGACATGGGGCTTGTGTATGTCTAGGGAGTGGCATGACATGATGGCCACGGAGGTTCATAGGAACAAAAGAGCCACCATGAAATTTATAATCGAAACTGAGCTACTAATGCAATGATGATCACACTGAGCCAAAAAGGAGATAAACTTTCTTACACTTTCTGGTGTAAATTTTCTGGGTTCTTAGGCTATTTATTGGACATGTATCATTTTACCCATTTTGAAAGAAATGGTAGAAATTTCTGTGTCATTTTTTAAAAAATACAAATTACTTTTCTTTCAATGCAAATTTCATGGTGATGATGAGAAATTTTGAATGAAACTATCTTGGTGAAAAAATACATTTTTCATATTATTATAGAAATAGAATTCTATAGGCCTTTACTTTGTGTTTTTATGGAAAATAGCCTGAGGCATTATATGCTAACATATTGGTTAACATCTATTTTTGAAAGTCCATTAACCAAAGAAATTCAGGGTGAAAATTGATGTTTCTCTTTCTTTTTTCTTGTTATATATTTAGAAATGAGCGGGGCTATTTTAAGGGCTAGAAAGACATTATAGCTGAAAATAATCTCAAGTATCATAAAGGAAAATGTGCTTATTCCACAGTTGAGAATCTAAGGCCTAAATGAAGAGACCCTATGATCAAAGTCATAGAATTAATACTTTCATTGGCTAGATTTTATCATAGTGTCCTGACAGTCAATTTGTTATGCTTTAAACTGTAGCTCAAAACATTTGAGTACATTTTTTGTAAATTATTAATCATAGAAATATTATAAATACTTTATTTCACTTGGTAGTTTATAATATGAACTAATAACTTTTTAGGTTTTTTTTTTTTTTTTGAGACGGAGTCTCACTTTGTTGCCCGGGCTAGAGTGAGTGCTGTGGCATCAGCCTAGCTCACAGCAACCTCAAACTCCTGGGCTTAAGCGATCCTACTGCCTCAGCCTCCTGAGTAGCTGGGACTACAGGCATGCGCCACCATGCCCAGATAATTTTTTCTATATATATTTTAGTTGGCCAGATAATTTCTTTCTATTTTTAGTGGAGACAGGGTCTCGCTCTTGCTCAGGCTGGTCTCAAACTCCTGACCTCGAGCGATCCACCTCGGCCTCCCAGAGTGCTAGGATTACAGGCGTGAGCCACCGCACCCGGCCACTTTTTAGGTTTTAAGATAATTTAATGACAGTATGTCACTATGCTATCATATATGAATTGACTTATAAAATAGCACATTTTAATTATACAAGTCCTATGAAATAATGAAAATAAATATATACATATATATAAAGTAGCTTACATAAAATCAAAAATTAGAGAGAAAATAAAGACTGTCTAACTGCCACTATATACAAGAAAACAAAGTTCACATGTAGAATAAATATCATTGACATTCCATGGAACCCAATTTTAGTTAAGACGTACACATTTTCCTCAAAAAACTCACTATGTAGTAGTGAAACAGACACTAAGAAAATGAATATAATGTTTTCTTGTAATTGAAATAATAGAGTAGTAGAGATAAAAGGCTTTTTGGAGCAGTGATATGTTTTCACAGTGATAAAACCTGATATGCATGATATGCTTTAAGATTATAGCGTAGGCTGCTTAGTGTAGGGGTTAAATAGAATACTCCAAGGATATGCTGCAAACAGGGATTCTTTTTTTTTTATAAAAGACTATCCATTTGATAACATGACTATTACTAGAGGTTTATTCTCAGTCTGGTCCTTATTTAAAAATTACTTTGACTTGAAATGGTATGAATATAAGCTTTTCCATTAGAAAGAGACAATATGGATGCAAAATATTTTTTAACAAACCCTCAAAACTCAGGAGTGCAAAACAAACAACCCCACCCCCACACCACTAAAGAAGATGTATGGCAATTAATCTCATAAAAAGATGCTCAATATTATTAGCCATTATGGAAATGCAAAATAAATCCACAATGAAATAACACTGCATTCCTATTAGAATTGCCAAAATAAAGAAATTCTTATGCCATCAAGCATTGGCAGAGTTTTGGAGCAACTGAAACTCTCATACATTCATACATTGCTGGTGGGAAAGCAAACATATAATAGTCCAGTGACTCTGGATAACAGTTGGGCAGTTTCTTACAGTATATTGATTTTATTATATTCATAATCATCAAAAACTGGAAGCAATCCAAATGTACTTCAGTAGGTGATTGAATAACAATGTGTGGCACATCCCTAAAATAAACTACTTCTGTCCAGCCAGGGAAAGGAATTAACTCAATAGACACTCAACAACATGAATGAATCTCAAAGGCATTAATGCTGAATGAAAACACCTAATCACAAATGGTCACATTCTGTATGCTATCATTTATAGGACATTCTGGAAAAAATAAAACTATTCTGGATGGAGTACAAATCAATTGTTTTGAAGTGTTAGGAGTGGGAAAGTTTCGACTCCAAAAGGCAGCACGAGGGAACTTTTTCTGGTGATAGAAGTGTTCTGCATTCTGATTGTGATTGTGGCTACAAAAATTGATAAACATATTAAACGTTATACCAAAAATATCTATTTAACTACATGTAAATTTAATAGTAATGAGAATTAAGATCATTATAATAATACACAACTAATTCAATGACTATATTAAAAATATGTGATCATGCTAAAACCCAGAGAGAGTATACAGGAAGTGGATATCTTCTATTTTCTGATAGAAATATAAATTAATTTGACCACTTTGGAAAATAGTTTTTTATCTATTAAAGCTAAACATGAGTCAAAAATATGACCTGACCTTTTTAATTCTACATTATATAGTCAAGAATGTGTATGTCAATCAAAAGCATGGGAAGTGAGAGTGTTCATAGTAGCTTCACATAACCAAAGTGTGGAAACGACTTCAATAACCAGCACATAAAAATGTTTAAGTGCAACATATTTATATAATGAAGCACTATACAGCAATAAAAATAAACAAGCAACTGATAACAAACAACAACATTGCTGAACTCCTCAGACAATATGTTGAATGAAACAACACAAACAGAAAAGAGAACATTTATGTAATACACTATGTACCTCAATGACAAGAAATACTAATCTCTGACAGTAGAAATGAGAACAGAAATTACCTCTGTTATGTACTGAGTGGGGTGGAGCAGGAGGAGTCATTCGGGATTGAGGGAAACTTTCTATATCTCAATCTGAATAGTGATTACATAGTTAATATACATATAAATTTTATTGAGTTGAATGTTTAAGATTTGTGTACTTCACTGTGTATTTGTTATATTTCAATCTTAAAAGAATGTTTTTTAAAAAGGAGAAAAAGAGAAAAGAATTTTTCTTTAAAAATAGGAAAGGAAAAGAAGATTAAAGGGGAAAAAAGAAAAACTTTTTAGGTATTCCTTTCTACAGAATTCTTATTAGGTCACTTCTAATTTAAATGTTAATGCTAAAGTAGATAAGATTCTTTCTTCTTCTTTGAAAATATTCTTGTTATGGCTTATATGGAAATGTTATTTATCCCACACAAATGTTTAATTATCCTAAAACCCTAGTTATTAGTCATTGGTTGATAGATTCACATTAATATATAAATATGTATACCAATTAGATGATTAATTACAGAGCACATCCTTTCTGAGCAGCTAGAGTCCTGAGCACAGTTCACACCATGCCCTCCTTAATAGCTAGCGATTTGAAGAGTAATGAGAGAGTTGATTGCATAGCTCATGCACGTACAACTCAAGGGGGCACGTTAGCACTGTAGTCTAGGTAGTTTCATCCTCTTGATTTATACAACACAGCAGTCCTGGTAGTCACGGGCCCCAAAAGAGGAAAATAGAATAATTTAGGGGATGTTTTATTTACGTTCTGGGAAAGCCTGTGATTGTTAACTCACGATCGCCACCAGCTCCTTCTAAGATCTCCATTGTACCATGGGGGCAAGCCAGGAACAATAAAAGCTTTTCTTTTGGGTGCCTGTTACAAGAGGCGCTAAGGTGAGATTTGAAATGTGGGGAGAAGCAGAGACCACAATACCTTTGAGCAATTTGTGGGCATATCCATGATCAGGGGGCTCATGGAGGGAGCTAAACAGCGTAGGGAACAATGCCGGAGAACCCCCAATCTTGGTGCTGAAAAGAACTTAGTCACTGATTTCTAGGCCTTTGCTCTCCTAGACTTTTAAATGGTTGTATAAATCTTGAGTTATTTCTGTTACAGCTATCCATTCCTTGAAAAATAGAATAGCCTTTTTTTCTGACAAAAATCTAATTGAAACGTTTCCTAATAGACACTGATATTCCAATACTTTGGTGGCTCACTTCTGCACAAACAAATTCAGTATCTCTCTCCAATAGAGTCATTATGAAGAAATTCTTTCTGGGAAATCAAATATTTTGACATGTTTTTAGCATGGTACCCCCTTGGTAATGAACATACCATATATTAAGTTAGGATATATCACAAGTAACTTATAGATTCTGAAAATATTTATTAGTTTCCAACTATTTGTAAGGCACTGTGCTAGTTAAAATTAAACGGTAATTTTAATACAATAAAGTGCAATTATAGGGATCCAAAGTCAAAACACCTTAGTCAGGTAAGGGAAGTCTGCCTAAAGGACAGGACATTTAAGTTGACTAATGGAACTGGTGTTTGTTTAGTGAAGTTGGAAACTGGAATGTTAGAGGGGTCATCTGAAAGACAAATATTAAATATCTCATCTCTTTCCCAACAATATCTATAAATTAATTTAGAAAAACCTTAAGAAATATGGGAAATGTTCTATTGTAACATAGAGACCTACTTGTTTTTAAAACAAAGCTTTCACAAGGAAGAAATGTATTTAAGACTGGAGTTAATCCTGGATACATTTGCAAAACGCCTATATTTCACTAATAGAAATACAGGCAATTCTGACATGCAGGCTACATCTTGGCCTTAGAATGGGCTGTGTTTCAGAATGTAGCTGTCTTGAAAGGTGGATAAAAACTTATTTAGGTATTATTAGCTACTGTTGGTTGACCATCAACTCCCTGCTTGTTGCAGTGTTTGCCATTTTGTGTTTGTTATTGATCTAATTTTCCCTTCAAAATAATCCTATAAGTAAGGCATCTATTTCACCAAGAAACGTAAAGTAAAGGAAACTGTACAACTTGCTGGTGACCATGCATCTAGTAAGTAGCTGACAAGGGAATGATCCTAGCTCTGAATCCAAGGTTTGGACTTTTCCCCGCTAAATAATGGCTCCTAAGACTCTACTGCACATTTCTGGATCTCCTGTAACTGGTGTGAAACAATAGCATTTATCCTTTGAATTCCTGTGAATTACACTACATTTATCACTTTTGTAGGAAGTAATATTTGTTGATAACATGTCATGTACTAGGCTTTGTGTTAGCTGTTTTATAAACACTATATTTTATTTTCAAACCTTCTGAATAAATGTTTTACCTTTATTTTAAGGGATAATCGGAAACTCAAGAGAGATAAAAGTCCATAGAGTTAATAAGAGAGTTTAGATTTGAACACAACCTGGTTTCATGCTAAAATCCTAAGGTTTTTTCAACTGTCCAAAAAATCATGACCTTTAACAGAAAATCCTAAGAAAATTTTCAATAGTTATTATGTTTTTAAGTAAAAGGAAATTTCTCAGTGACAGAAGATCTAATTCAATGTGTTAAAGAAACTGATAATTCATTCTTGCAAGCTGCTGAAATGATACATCACATTGGGCGGTGAGATATAAATTAACATACACTAGAAATTAAGCACAGGTGAGTGTTACAGCTGAGATAAGAAACTACATAAACAAACCTGAAGTTGAGGCATAAATATCAGGTGACAAATGTGATGCTTATCTAGCTGAAAACTTTACAATCAAGCTGTCTTCCTGTATAAGGGCACACTACGTGGCTTTATGAGAAAACAGAACCTTGAAATAGCTCGAAAAATTTTATCTTGGTGTCTGGCCTTGAAGAGAAAGAGAGTTCATTTTTGGAAAACAAAAACCTCCTCATATTCTAAATAATAGAGAAAAGATAATAATAGGAAAGAAAAAGGCATCTGGTGTACATTGATATTTTTCTAGCTGGAAGGCAACTATAAAATTATTAAGTTTAGTTTACAGACGTAAAAAATAGAGATCAAGAGAAGATTAACATATTCAAGCCCATGGAGCTTATTATTGCTAATAACTTAGGTTTCCTTTCCTTAGCTCAGTGATTTCCCGTAGACTAAACATTAGTGTGATTTAGGGGTGAACCAAGAAATATGCACTGGTTTTGTACACACAAAGGCATGGTGCTCTACAATGAGAGCACATTTTCAGCTCAGGGCACAGAGGTGAGTCTTCTCACTGGATGATATTTACAATTCCCTTCCTATTTCCACAGCTTGAGCAATACACTGACGATGGCAGCGGCAAATGCAGCCTGCAAATGAGAACATAGGTACACTGAAATGCCTGGCAATTTAGAGAAGAAGAGACTGACTAACAACTGCAGAGGATATTCTAGAAAATTAAAACATATTGTGGAATTCAATTAAGAGTTTTTGGTATTTAAAGATTGTAATTGAAGCAAGTGAATATACAAGTGCCAAAATATGCTAAATAAGAGCACCAAAGTAAAAAGCCACATGCTTATTACCAAAAATGTGCTGGAGACTAAAATCAGGCTGGGATAAAATTTTTGGAATTTGGAAGACAAATAAACAGCACTAACTTGGAAGAGAATGTTTCTTGCAGAAATGGTAAGTATTAATGCACACTTACTGAGTTAGACTTGTTACTGAGTTAGAAAAAAAGGGTATCAAAATTGCCTTGTCTTAATTTAAGGTCACCAAAAGCAGACCAAAAAAAAAAAAAAAGAACAAAGATGCAGGTAGTTTTGGGGGAGATGATTCCAGGAACAGTGGAACAGACAGTGTGACACAGGAAAAGGAAGAAAAGCCCATTTAAGGTGTATAACTATTAGTTCATCTGCAGGCAACATGAGACTTCTGACAATCAAAGAGGATGCTTTTCAGAACTGTTCACCTAAAAAGCTATAGCTTTGTTCACAGTCTACACCCACTATTAGTTAAAGGTTACCTCGAGGATGTTAACTTCCTGCCTTCCCAGATGGAATTGTCGTTGAAGACAACCCAGGAACAGAAAGCAGAAAGTTGAGCCAGGTAAATTTGAGGAGAGTCACTAGCGGCAGGGAGTGAGTCTGAGCTCTTCAGAACGGTTCACTACAGCTGCGGCTGCATCTGAGGTGGGCTGAGAGGACATGTCACAGCCACCACAGTTATCTACCAGAGCACTGTATTTCCTGTGTATTTGTTATAAGCGATTTTTGTTCCAGACTTTGGTCTCTTTTATGCCCATAATTAATTAAGGGAAGGTATCCATCCAGGTGGTAGATTCATTCTTGGACGAGGTAGGTCCCATTTGCCTTTTATAGGAGGTGTCTAATGGCCAGAGATGTCAAATCCAGAAAAGCAGCTCCCCCCTGTCCTTTTCTCTTTTATTTTCCTGTTTATTCAATGCTGTCTGAGTGTGTGTAGTGTTTCACGCTGCACTTCTCCCACCCCACTGCCACTATCTGTCTATTCCACGTGCTGATGGAAAAGATGGCTTATTCATGAGTCACACAATGCTCATCTGATTATTAATTTAAATTGCAATACTGTGCAAAACAATTCCAGTGATTGCTTTTAAAATAAAAATTATTCTAGTATATTATTAATGAAATTTTAAGTAATGACATTAAAAGGAAAAAATGAACTTTATGATGAAGAGATAATGAGTTAGTTTTTGAATACACCATTGTTTAGTAGATGACAGAAACTTTCATATGCAAGAACAAAAATATCTCTAAGGCTTCAGATCTAGATTTGGGAATTGTTGGTGTTAGACGAAGAGAAGATGAATTCTCTTACGGAAATGTGAAAAACAAAACAGAAGCGTCTCTATGGATAGAGATGGGGAACTCTTGAATGTGTGTACAGAAGGCAGAAGAAGAGTTAGGGAATGAGACAGGGAGTAGGGTCAAGAAATTTTTAAAAATATGCATTCATGTTTTAGGATGCAGAGAAAAGAAAGCTTTGATTAAAGTATTGAGTGTTGTTGTAAATTTGATATCAGGAAGTCATAAAGGACTCTAGTGATATCCGTTTTTTGGGTTTTTTTTGTTTTTTTTTTTTGTTTTTTTGTTTTTTTTTTTTCCTTTATGAGCACTTCCATGAACTGACAGCAAGGGTTTATTGACTACAGAAGGGCTGGGAGAGGGGTACAGCCTGAGGACATTTTGAGAAGCTTAACATTGAAATCCATAGTTTGGAGACTATCTCCTATTATCATGGGTAGACTTTTAATTTAGTGTAGTTTTCATTTTGTAGAATTTTAAAGATATTAGCATTATTCTAGTGAAAAATAAATAATGGAGACAGAGAAATTGAATCTGTTGGAGGAAGGCAATTATTGATACATACTGGTGGAGCAGAAATGTTCCCTTTCTCAAAAGGGTACGGAGTAGGCATAGTGAAAATACAAACTAATCTAGAACTCAAGAGGGAAAAAAAGTATTGATTGCATATCTGATAGTCTAATGTTTGCAGGTAAAACATTAAAAGCATCTGATCAACTTACTAGGGGAAGTGGTGTCTTGATACGAGAAGAATGAAATTAGTGAACAACAGTAAAAGACAGTGTATATTTAAGAGATGATGGTGAGGTTCTGTTTACTTGCATAGGAGTAGACAAAAGGTGTAGGGTTTCTGTGGATTATGAGTGTCTCAGAAAGTCAGGATTGAGTGCTAACCATTGCTTTGCCACTAAATGACTGGCCAACAGTCACTTAATTTCTCTAGATCTTAGTTTATCTTTTTCTAAATGTAGATGCTGAAAAAAATATCTTTTTGGAAGCCAAAAATGATAATGATATGATGAAAATGAAGGATGCAAAAATCAAATAAGATTCACAGAGGAATTAATCTTTCACAGCTGTGTGAGTTGAGCAGGTGGATATAAACACCAGGCACCAGGATGGATCCTCTCCTTTGAAATAAAGGTGTGGACAGTGAAGAGCCTTAATGGAAAATAGATACTAAGTGTCCTGTGCATCCCACATGGGAGGGATCTTGTGGGACAATTTTATAAAAACAAAGTACATGGATTTTGTGATTGTCTGCAGAAAAGTTACATTCTACTGTTTGATATGATATGTCAATTTATACTCTAAGGACCAGATCAAAAAATTCAATTTCTTGCATTTTGTTAAGAAATTAAAATTCATATGAACACATCAAGTTTGAAACTTTCTTTAAAAATCCCTAAATGATAAAAACTTAAGACATTCAAGTATCTATTGATGTGGTCATTATCTTCAACCTAAACTGTATATAGTTAAGAATTCAGTTATTTATGTGTCTCGCAGATCAGATGCTATCAAGCAAACTGCTATCTATGAACATGTTATTTTTAACTCAAGGACAAAGTATTAAGATTTGTAATTTTTTACCAATAAACATTATTTTTTGGAGCAGATTTAAGTTAGGAGAAAAATTGCATTGTACAGTTCTATGGCTTTTGTCAAATGCACAGTCTTATATCCACCATTAATTCATCATACAGAATGGTTTCAGTACCCAAAAATTCCCCTGTGCTTCACCTGTTCATCCTTACTTTCCTTGCCTGCCTCCCTGGAAACCATAGATCTTTTTACTTTTTCCTACAGGTTTGCCTTTTCCAAAATGTCATATAGTTGAAATTTCATAGTAGGTAACCATTTCAGACTTGATTCTTTCACATAGCAATATGCA
>JAQIFY010004661.1:0-11612 GCA_028533085.1 Varecia variegata | reverse complement strand
GGCCGTGGAGTGGCAGAGAAACAGACAGATTCCACATACACTCTGCAGACAGAACTGCCAGGCTTTGATGATGGATTGGATGTTAAGATTAAGAAAAAAGGGAAATTAAGGGTGACGTCTAGATTTCTTGTTTAAGCAAATGGTGGTGCCAATTACAGAGAGAGAGACTAAATGTGGACAGATGGTATACAGAACGTGGAAGTCAAGAGTTCAGAGTTTTTCATCTTCTAAAGCTGTGGTCCCCAACCCCCGGGGCCGAAGACTGGTGCCAGTCCGTGGCCTGTTAGGAACCGGGCTGCACAGCAGGAGGTGAGTGGTTGGCCAGCGAGTGAAAGTTCATCTGTATTTACAGCTGCTCCCCATCACTCATGTCGCCCCCGAGCTCCACCTCCTGTCGGATCAGTCACTGTCTCCCATTACCCCAGATGGGATCATCTAGTTGCAGGAAAACAAGCTCAGGACTTCCACTGAGTCTGCATTATGGTGAGTTGTATAATTATTTCATTATGTATTACAATGTAATAATAATAGAAATAAAGTGCACAATAAATGTAATGTGCTTGAATCATCCTGAAACCATTCTCCTGCCCCCCACCCCAGTCCATGGAAAAATTATCTTCTAGGAAACCAGTCCCTGCTGCCAAAAAACTTGGGGACTGCTGATCTAAAGGATGCCTTCCCCCTTTAGTCAGTCAGTTACTCAGTCTGGTACTTGTTGAGGGTTCACCATGTATTAAGTGCTGCACATTTACTTTATTTTTAAAAAAGATGACCACAGATTTTTTAAAGGATGATTTGAAATGATTGACAATAAATGTCATAGGTTTAAGAAAACTAGTACAAAGGTGTGTTTGTGAAAATACAAAAGCCAAGTAACAAAAGGATGGAAATGATCATATCCAAATCCTAATCCTAAAAGAAGCTGCAAGCAAAAAACTCAACTCTGAGCTTACCAGCAGCCAAAGCAAAAAGGGAAAGGTGAGTTTTATAACGCTCATTGTCTAATGAAAGAAAGCATGTTGGCCTTCCTCCAGAAATAAAATTTCGTCCTTATTTTCTACTTTCTAAGCATTTGTATCACTACTTAGCTTCTCTAAGGGCCAATGATTAATGTGGTAGAATTGCTGTATTGTCAATAACAATTTTACACAAAATACAGAGAACTTCTATATAAAACCTAAAAAAAATGTTCCCCAAATGCTCATAGAATGGTCCGGGGCACAGGTTTGTGGTGAAGGGGTACTTTGCTTCGTGCCTTATTTTCCTTGGTTTTAACAGTGTCTTTGCTATGGGTAGCTGCACCCACTGACTTAACTACAGTTTCTTTTGTCTTGGGCTATAGATCTCTGCTGTGATTGCTGTCTCTGTAAATGTGTGTGCACATGGAGAGTGTGTGAACCATTTGAGAGTTAGCTGCAGACTTTCTAAGACATTTAAATAAACCTCATACCTGCCCTCCCCCTGCCTGGAAAATTCCGACTTCTCTCGCCTCGGGAGAACTAGCCTCACGTAGCCTCACAAGGTTCCAGATCTTGTTCATGTCACATATAAAATAAAGGAAGACACAAACTCCTTTGTTTCTGTCCTCTGATCATCTACTCCTCCTGTGACCGACAGCCAGAGAGTGCCCTCTGACACCACAGCCTACTGACAGGGGCCCCTGGTGCTGTGGGCTCCCGGGGCCAGTCTGAACCAGATTCCATACCAACGCTCCCAAGGCTGGGAGCAAAAGAAATGCCCCTGGCTGGGAACTCACCTCTCCTGGGCGGCTCGACACCAGCGCATGGCCGTTCACGGGTCTGTGTCAGGCAGGGGTGCCTTCCCCTCCTCGGAGCCTCGTGACTCTCCTTGATCAGCCCACCTTGACCGACAAACCTCCGAGCAGCCCCTGGAGTGCTGGGGGACTCGGTGGCCCGCAGGTGGCCATGCAGAGCCAGTGCCCGGTGCAGTGCACAATGAATAATTGACACTTGGAGTGGAATTACCACCATGGGCTCTGGGTCCCTCCTGCAGCCCACACCTGTCCTGCCCCAGGGAGTACTGCTCTTTTCAGAAATGACACCAGTGCCAGCGTTTGCCTTCTTGCTGGGAACACATTTGCATACTGAATTTCAGGTTCAAATGTGTGTGCATAAAACCGGATTAAGTAGCACAACCTGAAGTTTGGAGGGGGGGGAGTCCTCCTCCCGCCTGGCCAGAGGGATGTGACATTCCCAGCGGGTTTCCACAGGTCCCCTCCCACCCTCTGCCCCAAGGGAGGGCAGAGGGACCCAGCTGCTGGGGCAGGGGCTACCCTCTGGGTTGGAGGGAGCCCCAATTCCAAACCGAGGCACTCAGAGAGCGTGCAGCGGCTCCTCATTCTCTGCTTTTCTTCATCGGTTTTCCCCCAACAGAGATTGACGGGCACCTATGTGCCAGCACTGTGCAGGGGGGAGGGGCAACAGCCGTGAGCAAAACAAGCCCCTGCTCTCCTGGACCCCCGTTTGGGTGGGTGGGGTGACAGACAAAGAAGGAAACAAAGAAGTAATTTCCTGCTTGTGGTGATGATAAGACACCTTCAACCAGGGAGGGTGAAGAGAGGGAGAGGGAGTGACTCAGGATGCTCAGGAGAGACTTTCTGTCCTGCTGTTCTGAGATTCATCCTAAAATTTAATAAATATGTTATTATTTGACAATAACACTTATCAGACACTTCTCATGTTCTACGCACCACGCTAAGTGCTTTAGCACTTTGGCTTTATGTAATTGTCACAATAATGGCAAGGATCTTCTAATTGTGCCCATTTTACAAAAGAGTAAACTGAGGTGACAGGTCCCAAGGCTAAAGAACGGTCAAGCTGGGATTGAGCCCAGGATCCGGCTGCAGGATGCACTCTGACCTGCCGCACTGTCGTTTACACAGGTGCGTTTCCCTCCCTGCCAAGTGTGGGGGGGCCAGAAACAAGCTGATGTGCAGTACAGGGCCACCCTGATCCACAGCATTTCTCCCTGTTCTCGCCTAAGTCTTTACTTGATTTCTAAGAGAGAGTGCATGGCAACAGGGACTATTTACTAGGTGGGGAAACTGAGTCACCTAGGGGTTCCCCAAACCTGCAGCCAGGGCGGGCCTGTGTCACCAACTCTACTGGCCATGCTGAGCTGTACCTGGCCTGGCTGGGAAGCTAGTGGCTGGGTTTCCATTTGGGGACCCAGGTGGGTTTCAATTTGGGGACCTAGCGAGAACTCAGGAGTCACATGGGCTCCTGGCTCCCTCCTACCCAGGTTTCCAGCCCCGCGGGTGGAGCAGCTGAGCTCTGGGACATCCAGACCCCACCCACAGGGCAGGTCTGCTGGACTCCGGGCACCCTAGAAATCTTGCTCCTCCCTGGAGCCTAGAACAAAGTTGCAAAGGCCTCAGAAGGCCAGGCCTGCCCTTCGCCGTTGACAGTGTCCACAGGAAGGTCAGGAGGGTTTGGAGTTGGGACTTGCAGCACATCTACGGCTGGGGAGAATTTGGACTTTCCCGTGCACTAGCCACGGGCAGCTATTCCCTCCCCCCGAGCTCACTCTCAGACCCAGAGGGAGCCCAAACCAAATGAAATTTCTCTTTTTATCCAAAGATGCCGTGGACTTTGGAATGAACTCTTCCTCCTCCTTCCTGCTGACCCGACTGCAAATCAGCTCTTGATGGGGTTGGACAGTTTAGAGAGATGGGCAGCGGTCACAGTGAAATATGATGACAGGAGCAAGCCTTTAAGGACATCGGCGAAGTAAGACATGTGCACAGAGCAGCCATGTGAAAACAATTAGGACGATAAATTTACTAATTGCTGAAAGTAACTTAATAACAAAACCACAACGCTCTGTGCTATTAATCCTGGCTACTGCAGCGGGTGCCAATCGCAGTTTGCTCGTTGGACGGATTGTAAATATCAGGCCAGTGCCATGGCATTTGTGGATACTATGCAAAAAGCTTGCATCGCTGCTGATCATTGAAAAATAAACGACTCTCCAGCCTCGGACCAATGCAGGGCGCCCTGGGGACTTGAGGCTGTTCTGAAACCCAGGGACCATGAGAGTGGAGGGAGGCGGGGCTCTCTCTTTTGCATTTTCTCCACTTAAACCAGAGCTCCAGGAGTTACTCAGATTTTGGAGGTTTAAATAATTGATTTTTAACAAATAGAGATTCAAATGCAGTATTTTTAAAGAGCCTTGGCGTTTTGAGTTTGAATGGGCGGAAATGAGGTAACAAGGAGACGCAGGGACCCCGTTCCCTGGCTGAGTAAGGGGCCGTCCCTCTCTGCGTTCCCAAGCCTTCCAGGGTTGCCCATGGCACATAATCCTTCACAGAAATTAGGTATCGTGCCCAGGCATCAGGAGCAAATGCAGTATTTTTGGAGGCAGGGAGGCCCTTTATCCCTCCAGAAGATCAAAGACAACCATCAAATGCGTCACCTTCAATCACTCGTGGTCTGCAAAGGATTGTAATTTCCTTAAGTAGATGGGCTCTTTGTGCCCACATTTCTCTTAAGTTGCCCAAGTCTGCAAGGATTGGAATCATTTAGGCCTTATTTTTTTTCCTCTTTGAAATATTTAAGAAAAAAATAGCCAAATCATTATTATTGTTTGAATATGTTTGTATCTGTCTCCACTCTGTATTTGACTACATCTCAAAGAGAAGTTGCATCTATTAAAGTTGGCAGCTCTGGTACTTTATTGTGATGTTTTTATAACTGTAGTGAGCAGTTTAACTTTTTGTTTTTCTAAATTAAAATGATCATGGCCAGGAATTTCAGAGTGTTAAAGGCCAAGTTTGCTTCTGCTGGAACATCCCCAGCATATGTCTGCCCAGGTGGGAGGGGGCACCTGGACCTCTCCTTGGATCACGACCTCGCTGAGGATGGTCAGCTTCTCTAAGAGGCCTCAGCCCTCCCTCCGCCTGCAAGAGCACAATGCGTTCCCCTGGACAGCCGCCTTCCAGGAAGCAGAGACTGTAACCTGGGACTTGTGAAAAGCTTGGAGAGAAAGAATATTTCTGAGGTCGTCCAACCTCTAGCTACTCTGAAGTTTATTCTTGGATTAATCCAGATCTTCAGAGACCTACATATAGGAGTACATTATTTTCATTATTTTCCCCTTTTGCAGAATGACTTTTACTAAATTGCACCTTAGTCTTATCTTACTGACCCACATCTAAAGAAAATTGGTCAAAAGGCAAAATCTCAGGCCACGTCCCAGAGTCTGAGTCAGCATGTCCAGGAACGTGCTAGAAATCTGTAAGAGTCAAAGCATCTCTGTGTGGACGGGCAACTGCCCCGTGACATTTCTTGCAGGGTTCATGGCTGGGAAGAGCCACGCTTGTTTTGAGCAACTGGTTTATTTTGTATCACTAAACACTGTGATGCTTCTAACTGATCATGTTTTCTCTTTGGGTTGACTGTGGGAATCTCAGATTCAAACCCATCCCTAGCAAATGTGTACACAGTCTCAGCGCAGGTCCTTTTTGTTCACGTTCCAGTTGCTGCCTTTCCTTCCCTTCCCCTTCATTGCATTTTCCTGCACACAAGCACTTACCTTTGTTTATTATGAAAAATTATAAACACAATGTGAACACGTACCTTTTTATTTTAAAAAATTTCAAACATATGAAAAATAGTAAATGTAGTATAATGAACTCCCATATCTCCATCACCAAGCTTCAATAATTTTCAATTTACAGCCAATCTTCAAACATTGATTTTTACTCTCATTGGAGTTTTGAATTTTTGTGAGTCCCCCATGTTCCTTTTCTAATGAGATAGGGAGTGCATTACAGACAACCACCGTAAGTCAGTGGTTCTCATTTGGAGGTGCTTTTGCCAGCTCCCACCCCTGAGAGGACATTTGGCAGGATCAGGAGACATTTTTGGTTGTCACAACTGGGTAGGGGGCAGTGTTGCTATTGGCACCTAGTGGGAAGGGTCGGGGGTGCTGCTCAACGTCCTACAACGCACGGGACACCCCCAGGCAAGGAATGACCAGGTGGCAATGGGGCTGAGGTTGTGCACTAAATGAAAATAGTGCTTTTCAAGTTAGAACATTCCTAGGAAATTGACTTTAAAGCACACTCTTATGTTTTCAAGTTGACAAGTGTTCTAAATATAATATGTTGGTGGTTTATGGTGCATTCATGGTATACTCGCTAGCATGTCAGTACAGTTAATTGCATGTCAGTACAGTTAACCACTGGTTAACGGTGGTTGTCTCTGGTATACAGACTTTACTGTGTAGCCATTTATGTCTCAGATCTTCTAATGTACACAGGTCTTACCTACTTGGAATAGTACATTTGAGTGACATGGAGTACATGAATGTTTTCAAAGGATCAGAAAACAAAATTTTTATTTTTTTAAAAAAAGCTCTTAAAATGGTTGTGTAGAAGCCGGGAGTGGTGGTGCACGCCTGCAGTCCCAGGTACTCGGGAGGCTGAGGCAGGAGGATGGCTGGAGGCCAGGGGTTCAGGGCTGCAGTGAGCTATGATCGTGCCACTGCACCCCAGCTTGGGGGACAGAGTGACCCTGTGTGTATTAATAAAACGTACAAGGAGACCAAAAGGAACCTTCCGACAGGGCTTTCCAGAGCACCGTGAACCTGTCAGACAGACCCGAGTGGGGCTCAGCAGAGCCCGGGGCCATTAAGGGAATCAGAAACACGTGCAGGTGCCGGCTGGTTCTGACATGATGGATCAATTGTGGTAGAGCGAAGTTACATGAGATGGTCCCCATGCCAAGCCTCTGACACTAATGAGCTCTCAACCCCAGGGGTCTGCCGGGGCCAGGTGTGATGTGGCTGCAGACCCAGGAGGGCCAGGAGCCGCCGCAGCCTGGCCGGGGCGCGAGGCAGGCTGCAAGACCCGCAGCCAGCTGGTGGCCACGTGCCCCAGGGGTCACTCACCCTAACAGCTATGTTGAGTTGTAAATGGTGACTGAAGCGAGGTGAGCCCCTTGCTTCTTTCAGAAAGAGCAGTTCTCCAACAGGCCAGCAAACCCGTCTTGTCAAACACCACCTGGCTGTGTCGCTTCCATTTTTAAAACCCCCCGTGGCTTCCTGCTGCCCTTGGGAGGAGTGGGGATGCGACCACCCAGGTGAGCTCGCAGGCTCTGCAGGGTTAGCTCCCCTCTCTCTCGGGCGTCTCTCCCTCCCTGCACTCCTGGCCCCTCGACTCCGGCTCCCAGGGCCTTTTGTCCGTCCCTCGGGTTCACCACGTGCCCCTCCACCATGGGGCCTCTTCATGGCCTGTTCCTTCCACCAGGCACACTCTTCCATCCCCTCCTTGCCTGGTGACCTCTTCCGGGAAGCAACCTTGGCCCGTAGTAGGTCAAACCGCCTGGCTATGTGCTGTCCCGATCCTGGGGCGCTTCCCCCCGGCACCCGGGAGATGCATGTTCGTATGATCAGCGCAGGTGTGTGATGAGTGTCTATCTCCTGGCTGGGCTGCATGCTCCGTGGAAGCAGCGTCTGAGACTAGTTTGCGTGCTGGAGCACATATTCACTGGGACTCATTAAATATGTAATATCTGTTGACCAAGACACCCAGTGACGAACGGAAACAGCCCTGCCCCAGAGCTGAGTGTCAGCATGCAGCTCAGAAGAGCAGCTGAGCTCGGGGGTGCTGCAGGGCCCCCAAGGTGTGGGAGCAGGGCCCATGAAGCCTGGAATGTTCTGTAGCTTCTCCATGGTGGGGGCCGAGTCCGTGGCAGGTCTGGTCTCCGTCAGAGGGCGCATGCCTGGGTGGTTACCTGACCGACCTCCTCGTCTGCTGCTTCTCCCCTCTCCCGCCTGGTCCCCGATGGAGTGAGGGGCCATCCCTGGTGCTGAAGGCGTCAGTGAACCCTTAGGTTGGTCAGTCCGTGTGGGGAGCCCAGGAGCCCGGGGTGGAGGAGCTAAGAGATTCTCCAGGAAGACCTCGGGGCAATGAGCAGCACCCTTCCGGGTTTACACATGAGGGGTGAGGAGTTCTCCTCTCTTCAAAGGCAAGGCCTCCCCAGACGACAGTGGCCCCAGCCGGCACTGGCTGTCCCTCTCCGGGCTCCCGCGGTGCCCTGAACACGTTCCATTTGCTAAACAATTCACAATGATGATCTTTCTACGTCTGGTGCCCAGCTAGGCTGTGAGCTCCCTGAGAGCAAAAGCTGTGGGTTTTTCCCCCCACTTTTAATCCCCAAACCATGCACAATGGCCCAATTATGAAGGCACTCGACAAATGCCTGCAGAATGGGCTTCCCGCTTTGTCCTGTGGCATTGTGCCCAGAGAGGTAATTTCTGGTGGTTTTTGTTTTTTTCATAATTTGTCCATCTTGCTACGATTTCTGTCAGCATGAGCAGCAATGCAGATTGCAAGATAGGGTTGTTGGCTTCAAGCAAGATGTTTATATTCCTTCAGGTGTTGATTAAACACACACACCCCCCTGGGCTACCGACAGTCCGTGCTGAAGCCAGAAGTGGCAGACCCGTAAGGAAACACTGCAAAATGAGAAAGATGTATTTGGTGTTGAAAAGAAAATTGATGAGGAGCAGGAACGACTGGCAGGTGCGGGGCCGCCTCGGGCGCCCCACGGAGGCCTGGGGGGCATTTTTCCTTTGCCTGCTTTCTGCGGAGACCGAACCTCCTCTGAAATGATTCCCGGAGGAGGGCAGGTGAGGCAGGAACTGCTTCTGGGGGTCGCTCCAGCCCCAGGCCGGACACAGCTGGTGCGCACAGCCGCCTGTCGGCCCCAAGGGTGGGGCCGGGAGGAGGTCACCTGCCCAGGTAAAGACTGAGCGGAGGATGGACTCGAGTCAGAGAACTTCCTCCCCTCCTTCTGGTCTTCACTCAAGTGTCACCTCCCCAGGGACCCCACCCCTCACCACCTTCCTCCTTGCAACTGTCCCCTGGCCTCACGACAGGGACACTTCCCTACACCTTCCGTGCTTGTTTTTTCTCCTGGGCACAGATGACACTCTACAGCTCTCACGTGTTACTGATTCTCTGACCTCTTTGTCCCCCGGACTGTCAGCTGTAACGAGGACAGACACCCTCACCTGCGCTGCTCACCGCTCTGTCCCAGCAGCTACAACACGGCCCGGCACACGGACGGCGTGCGATAGATATTTATTGAATGGCCGAAAGAAGGAAGGAACTGGTGTCTTCGAAGGCTGCCTTTTGGAACGGTGGCTACCCTGTGTTCTGATCCACTGGAAGACATTGCTTTCCTAAATGCCCCCAAACACTGGGTTGGCCCAACCTATATTTCAATTTCAGTGAATTTCAAACATTTTTCTTTTGAAAATACAGCATAGCGGGTGTTTCACAGGGACCCTGAGATGGCCGAGACACGCTGTGGTTGCTCTGGGGGGGCCCGGCCACCGTCAGGACGACGCCAGCTTAGTGTCTCTCCCTGGGACCCAGAAGGTTGAACGAGCCCTTGGCTTCATCGGTGTAGAAACAGAAACATCTGTAGACTTTGTTTTATGGTTATGCTACATCAAAGTGCCTCAGGCAGAGTTTTAATAGCTATTAATAGATGTTCAGGGAGAAATTGAGGGGCCCTAAAGTAAGTTGGTTTGCTAAGAGTCACCTTTGCCAGAGAGGTCAAGAGAGGTCAAAGGGTGATGTCTCACCCAGCTCTCTGCCGGCTTCCTTGGTGGTATCTGGAAAGCTAGGCCCACGTGCCTGCCTGCCAGGGCTCCCCCACGGCCTCCCTCTCTGCACATCCGGCCCCGCTTCCAATCCGGTCTCCACCGTGGGCCCTGGACTGTCCACTTCCACTCTCCTCCCAGCCCCCTTCTGCAGGGCCTGGTCCTCATTCCTGGCCTTCTCCGGTGCTTGGTGACCTGTCAAGAGGTCCCTGCTGCATTCAACTCGATGCGCATCCCCGAAACTCTCTATCTGTTCTCCTCCTTATGCTGGCAATGGCCACCACGTTAGGCAAGGGACCCCCGTGCCACCAGCCACAGTCCCTACAGGGACGGCAGTGAGTTGAGGCGTATCGTCCAAACCCAAGTTCATGCCACCTGAAACCTCAGAATGTGACTTTATTTAGAAACAGGATTGTGAAGATGTCAGTGATGAAGATGAGGCAGTACCGGAGCGGGGTGGGCCCAACACAGTGTGACTGGCGTCCTCAGCAGAAGGCTGCGTAGAGACACGGGGAGAACGCCATGTGTTTACGCCACTTGGGTTTCGGTACTTTGTCACAACAGTCCTTAGGAAATGAATCCAGAGACCATGGTGGCCTAGGCCGATGTCCCCTGGGCCTCTCCACTGGCTGGAAAGAGCGTGCAGGGAGATCTCCAAGCAGATGCGCTGCTACCCCCACACAGGCTTTGTCCCCAGGCTTCCGCCTCCCACGAGCTGGCCGGTGGAACTCAGTCCACACCTAGCACGATCTTCTACCCCGATCTTGCCTATCTTCACTCTTCAGCCCACAAACGCCTTGAGGCTTGAGCGTCATTTTGTTCCCAGCTTTGGGCAGGGCACCTGGCACAGGGCAGGGGCACCCCAAATAGCTGCTGGAGTGCACCAGCACGTCGGCACGTGTTCAGAGAGGAGACGGCCGAACACCAAGGACGCCGGCCTTCGGTCTGGGCCTGAGACCCCACCTTGTGGGGTGGGTGGAGAGGTAACTCTGAACCCCTCCTGGACACCCCAGATGCTCCAGCTGCCATCTCTGGGCCGGTCGTGCTGTAGGACCACACCAGGGGGACACATTGTCACATGAAGAGAAAAATAACAGTGAGTGAACTCCTCATTTGCTGTTGGAGATCTGAGACACAGACAGCAGGTCACTGTGACCGATCGTGTCCTGTCGGCCCAGATGAGAGCTCAGCATGACCCCAGAGCCCTGCTCTTCTTAGAGGCAGACAAGCCGTCCTTCCCCTCTGCTGTTTTAATCATTTTTTACAGGACTGTTGAGGGCAGGAGGAAGCAGGGAAGGAGGTGGTTTCACGTGAGATTTCTACAGCTTGCTAGCAGTGAAGAATGGCAGAAGTGATAAAGTTACTGCATTCATCACTCATCCACCCCGAAACATTTGCAACTGATTATGTTTTCAGAGTTGGCACGAAGTCAGGAGGTATTCTTGTAAGCAGCTTGCTGGCACAAGCCAAGTGCAGGAAAACTAGAAGGTACCTCTGAAACACGCTCAGAACAAAAACTCTCCCAAGTAATCAGAAAGATATGGAGCCCGTAGTTGCTTTTCTCAGCAAAACATCCAGTGCCGCTTTTAAAAACTGAGATGAAATAAGACTGGTTCTGGCAACTAAAAAGACGCACGCCCTTTTGCTGCCTGACCTAACAGACACACGGACTTCCTGAGTCCCTGTCCTCTTATGGGATGTCCCATGTGAGGAGGAACTGACGGCTGTGTCCAGGGGGCCAACATGGGGACACCTGGGGACTTAGGTTATCTTTAGGGCCAAGCCAAGTTGATCTGCTATAGGACTCATTATCCTAAAAGGGTCACTAATGACATTCGCTGGAAATTTCTCCTTGAATGCTCTCATTTTGATCTTCTAGAGATGACTTTGGTTGGGCCAGGTTGAAACTCATACCTGAGCCAAAAAATCAACCCTATTTCTGGCCAAACCAGTTTTTACTGACCTATGAAGTAAAC
>JAQIFY010004660.1:0-11612 GCA_028533085.1 Varecia variegata | reverse complement strand
CCATTTATCTGGGAAAAAAAAGACACATGCCCTCTCTCTGTTTTGCCACTACCCGAGAAACATTGTTTGAATCCTCCACATTGGGCCACTCTTTCTTTAGATTTCATCTGAAAATGTTCTACCATGCATTATTATACATTGCTTCATCTTCTTGAACAAAGGATACTACATATTGTCTTTTCTGGAAAATACAAAGTCACCATTCCATTCAATTCAAGAAACATTTTTTGAAAGCTACTGAGGGCCAAGCAGCAGGGGTGCAGAAGTGAAAGACATTGCCCCCTACTGTATAGTTTTGTGGCACCATCTAAGGTGTTGCTTCCTAACCGATGTGCCAGGGTGCACGGGTCAGTGGTGCCAAGATGTCAATCCACTTAGCGCTCAGGGAGGCAGGACAGGCCTGAACTGGCCCAAGGACAGTCAGCTGTGCAGAGAGCAATCTCCTCTGTTTGTCCCTATGTGCTGGGCACATAGCATCTCTTCTGTGAGCGCCATACTGTGAAAAAGGTGAGGAAGATCTGTACAAATATTATTGATATGCCCAGGGTTATTTGCTGCAACTTCGAATAACCCAACTTTCATGCTTTTGAAATCTTATGTCTACTTTTTATAGTTATTTTCTGTTTCCTTCCAGTTGATTGCCACATCTTGCTGTCTTGAGTGTTTCTCCCTTCTTGGTGGCTGTTTCTAATCTTTTAGCCAAAAAAACAAAGAAGTTAAGCAAAAATCACATTGCCTTCAACAAACATTTCCTGAGTACCTACTATATGTTAGTCCCTCCAGACTCTTGCAGAAGAAGGGAAAGCATAGATAGAGAAGGTACATAGTTGCATTCTTCAGTGAGGTTACAACCTAAAATTGTAAATAAAATGAGTCATTAGGCCCTAGAAGACTGATAACTAGGCATCCAAAACCCAGAGCTAATATTTGAGACTACTGCAAAGTGCTTCATGGGTTTTAAAGCAAAGCCCAATGGGTAGATTCCAAAATCTGAGCTGAGGAATAAGCTTTATTTGTGCATAAAAAAGCAGCCTGCAGGAATAGAAAGCATACAAGCTCTGAAACAGGCCTGAATTCATAATTTTCACTCCATCAGTTATCAATCAAGATTTGATAATTCAAGTTGTTTGATCTCTCTCAAGTCTCAGGTTCTTCTCTTAGAAAATGTGAAAAATAATACCTGCCTTCAAGGTTACTGTGCACATTAGAAATGATATATATAGCTAGGCCTTGACTCTGAGTCGATGTTTGATAGATGGTAACTTTAAAAAAAGAAAAGTTCTACATCCTATATTTAGAAATTGACCTATGGTTGATAAGAAAAGAAAATTTTCCAAGTACATATATTTAAATGCCTATTACTAAAATGCCTGGAGAGTGTGGAGGATTTTGCCAAGCATATTTCCATTCACCAACAACTACTCACACCAACCTTGTTTCTGAAATGCTTCTAAAATGGCATTACTTTGCTTACTTGCCTCAGTATAATGAACATATGTGCATCTCATTTTGTTGAACAAGCACTAAAATCATCGTTTTGAATGCTAGGACCCGCTATAATGCTTTGTACACAGTATGCCTTCACAGTTTTCTAAGGAAGTAAAGAAATGATTGAGCAACGTTTTGGACATAGGCATTGGAACGTGTGCAGAGCCAGCTCTGGCTGGCTTCTCTCTTTGATCACATCTTAAGATAGATCTATGTGCTTAAGAATGGCCTCTGGCTCCTGAAAGCAGAATCACAAGGAAGTGTGAATTGGACAAAACCATTTTTCCAATCCACTGTGTTCCACTGTGACAGGAGACAACCCTACCTATCCTCTTGGAACTTTGATTTTTTCATCTATAAATGAAGATAACAATACTTACTTCATAAAGTTGTGTGAATTCAGTGAAGAAATGGCTATAACAAACCTAGCACTGTGCCTGGCATGTAATTGATATTCAATTGATGTTGCCTTTTTATCTGTGCAAATATTAGGCCAATAATTTAACTTTTCTGAACCTCAATTTCCCCATCCATACAATAAGGATGAGAGCTCCTACCTTGGGAAGTTTGGTGAGGAGTTAACAAGATAGTGTACGGAAAGTATCCAGCCAGGGTCTGAAGCGTGGTAAGTACTCAGGCATTGCTATTTTCCCTTTACTCTACAGAATTGTGTTCATAAATTCATTCACTGGAAATTCTAATCACTGTGGAGGGTGTGTGTGTATGTGTGTACACATGTGTGTATGAATTTTATTTGCCAAAAAGCCATAAGAAAAGCCTATTGTAACCTAAATGCCCCCGGGAACTATTTCCCATGTCAGAGGAGCTGGGGCCCAAATGCCGGGGCTCACTCTGAGTGGGCGGACATCCAAGCCAGAGCTGAGAAGCTGCGGAAGGCTACGCAGTCAGAGTCACCCACTGGGAAAGAGGCTGTACGACCCTGAGTCATGTGGGAGACGTGCAAATTCAGACCAGCAGAAATAGCAGCCTCAGATAATGCCCAAGGCTTGCTCTACAATGGAGTTCATTATTATTCATGTGAATGAAGTGGAAGAAGTACTGTCATCTCTTCCTGCGGTTTACTGAGTTTTCATTGACAAAAAAATAAGAACACTTTTGTTGGCCAACACACTGCCCTTTGCTAGCCTGCTAGGGCCCAGCCATGTGAAGTTGCACTTCATGTTTCAATGAAGCAAATCTCCCCCAATGAGAGAAAAGGTTACTTCCTCCACTATACTCCCCTGACCACTACCTCTGCCAGATCCTGTCATGTGCTAGAGAGAAAAGACAAAGCAAAAACAGAGCAGCCAGCAGCAAAACCACTTCTCACTCTCACCAGACTCTGAATCCAAAATGCTAAACCAGAGTCCAGTGGTGTTATCAGACTCTGTGGTCAAGCCCTTGCATCTGGTTATGATTCATGAACAGGGCTGGCGTGAGAAGCCTCCTCACACGAGGTCAGAAAACAGCCCCCTTGGAGGTGGCAGGGATGTCTCCGTGGCATTATCTCAAAGCCTATTCTGTAAACATTCTTTCTTCAGACAACAGGAGAAATAGTACAATTACAGCTTTCCTTAATTACAGTCTCGTTCTCAGCTTACCCTCTGACCACTTCAATTGAATTTGGACCCCCATTTTAAACAACCTTCTACAAATGAGAAAATTGAGGTCTGCAGGGGTCAGTGATCTGCCTGGCATCACCCAGTTGAGAAGTGCTAGAGCCATAACTACAACCAAGAGGAGAAAAAGCCTTGTCGGGAAATATAGATTTAAAAACACTGTTGAACTGAAATGCATAGGGAGTGCCAAGTACAAAGCATGGCTTGGAGGAGGCATTCAAAATTTTTTTCTTTTTCCTCTTGTAGAAAAGGAAAACATTCTGGTTAACTGGTGATTCTACCACACTGCAGGCCTTTCACCAGTAAAAAATCAGTACCCACCACAGAAGATGCTGGCAACCATGAAAATAACAACAATACTCCTACAACAATAACAATACTTGTTACTCTTTATTGAACTGCAATTATCTAACCAGATATCATCCTTAAAGCTTCGTATATAATGTGATCCCAGTTGACCAAAGAAGAAGGGAAATATTACAAAAAGACACATCTCTCCACCCATCTGACAACCAGAAATACAATGAATGAGTTTTCCCCCCAGCTGGGGCCAGATCCTATGTGATAAGGGTAGACTGATCACATAATTTATCACTTAAACCAGGACAGATTTCAGAATGAAAGGGGGTACTCTGAATAATTACTCTGGGGTAATTTAGATACATCAAGACTGCTCTGGGCAAACCAGGACACAGGGTCAACCTAGTGTAGCAACTCAAGTCCCACGTTCCGAGAAGCCAATTCATTATTTTTCAAGTAGTGAGCCTAGGTGAAGAGAAAGGCATACATCTTTGGTGTGAGCCTTTCGGCACCTTGGAGCGAGGCTGTGGCATGTGTGCTCAAAGGGATGGTGGAATTTAAAGCTCCCCCAAGCCCACAGGGACTCCTGCGCACTTGCTCACTTCCACTGTACCCAGTAAGTCCCCTCCCAGTTTGGGATCTCTGAATCCTGTTTTCCTTCCTTGACGTGCTCTCCCCACCCCTTGAAAGAATTTTCATCTGGTTGATTCCTACTTACCAAGGACTTTACCTGATCACCTCTGCACAAACCCTAGTCTAAATAGGGTCTGTCCGTGTACCTGTTACTTTCTCTTTCATAGCACTTGCAAAATAACTCATTCATTTATTTCTTTGAATGGATTTTTTCAAGTTTATCTTCTTCTAGAATACGTTTCATGAAAAAAGTAAAGCAGGGACGTTCTCTCTTTTGTATTGCGGTATCCACCGTGCACACAGTAGGTGCAGTGTCAGTTAGAATTGTTAATTGAAAGAAGTAATCCATTGGTAAGGAAAGAAGTTAAACATCTACTATGTGCCCACTCTCACCTGTGTGAAACTTCCTGAGACATGGAATTAGTGATAAGAAAATAGCTTGATGCAGATTTAATCATAACAATGAATGGTCTTTGCAGTTCTGAACGATATTTTTGTCCCAACTAAAGAATTCATTCTGCCCCTGCCACAGTAAAATCCATCTCTCTAGGGCCCTACAGAATGTCCTTGCCTACTTTGTTCCGGGTCCCTCCCCCTGGATAAGATTATACAAACCTTGCTAATTCCAAATGATATAATTCCTTTCCCCTAGTGTACATGCAGGTGTGTGCCTTCTGCTACTGTGCTAAGCACACAAGATGTATTTTTCTCTTCTTAGCCTTACAAAAATTCTATGAAATAGGTACCATGATATCCCCATTTTACAAATAAGGAAATTGAGGCTCAGAGATTAATTTGCCCAAGGTCACACAATTACTAACTGGCAAAGCTAGGATTTGATTTCAGGGTGCCCGACTCCACATCCCAGGCTCTTAACCCCTGTCATAGAATAGTTATATCACAGCCTTTCATAATTATGGGCCAGTCCTGACCACAAGGTCTGGTCATTTTTAATGATACTTTGTTGATTCCCAAGTCCTCCCTATCCTTAAGTCTTCCCTTTCCATGGCTTCCCTTTCCAGACAAGGAAAAATCATCCGGAGAGATGCCATCACTTGCCTGAAGGACTCAAGCCCAGGGCAACTCTGAGTTGATTCTATCATGCAGCTCTTTTCATCGATAGAAATTTGGACCCCAGAGACCACACTGTAAGAGACTCAGTCCCCTTCTCATCGGCTATTATTGTCTTTAATAAGATGAGTGCAGTGTCCATCTTAGAAGGACAGCTTTCCCTGGCCTCATGGCTCAATCTAAGAGGCCTCTAACTTCCTTGACTGAAATGTTAATAGCAATCCTTAAGTAAAGAATTGATTGGCCTTTATTTCATAGCAAGTCTAGGGAAAAAAAAAAAAATGTCTGTTTCCTGCTCTTCTATCACACAGGCCTTTGGGAACCTCCGCTGAATTTCCTCTTGCTTTCTTTGTACAAGCTTTTTTTCCACTGGTTAATTTCTTCCCAGGTGTGTTCCTTGTTGGGAGGCGGGGGGAGAAGGTTACCACCACCCCTGGGACTGCCAGGCCGGAAGAGCCTTTCTAGTGAGTGTCTCTCAGGAAGGAAGAGCAGATGTGTGACCTGAAATGAACTGGGTTGGGGTGAGAGCCTCAGGTGGCCCTGGCATGTTAGCTGCTGTTGCCCAGTGAGCAGATGCAACAGCGGACTCTGTAAGTCACTAAATGTTTGTAGACCCATCAGCTTAGGAGACATCCCATAAGGTATCCCACCTGGCTTGAGGTGGCCAAGACCCTGAGATACTCTAGAAACTAAAAACAGTATTCTATGAGCTATGTTCCATATTTCCTAAAGCTAAATATTTTTTATTTCCTCTTGGTACTTTTATTTTGCAAATATTTCTTCAATTATATGGTACTTTTATGATTATATTTGTTTATGGTTATTAATCAAAATAAAATTATATTTTTACTCACAAGTCATAAGCTAATTAAGATGTCAAGCTTAATAATAATCATTTGAGGAGAAAAATGAGAATGGAACACTCATAGGAGAAAATATACTAATCCATTCTCTAATACAAATCAGATGGTAACACTTGACTGTATAAAACTGTAATAGATTCTCATGGCACTTGGAATAGAATTCTCACTCCTCACAATAGCCTAAAAGGCCTACATAATCCAGCCCCCACCAACCTTCTTAGTCACACCTCCTGCCGTGCACCTCCTTACTCACTGCAATTGGTTTCTTGAATATGATGACTTATTTCTGTCTCAGGACCTTTGCACAAGCTGTTCCCCCTGCCTGGATCTCTCTGCCCTCTTGTCTGCACGTGGGCATTTCCTTTATCCACTCAAGTCTCAGCTCAAATGCCACCTCCTCAGTGAGGCCTTCCTGACCGCTGGCTCCAAATTAGCACCTCCGCCAGCCACCCTCCCCACAGTTGCCTTCAGAACAACATGTCTTATCGTCTTATGATATTTATTACTATCTGAATTAGTTTGTTTATTTGTTTTGAACTATTAAGGGGTACATTTTTAAAGAAGATATAATCAGGACTCTCATACACATATGAAGCGAACATATATCAAAGATTTTAAAAATGATAACTCAGCCGGGCACGGTGGCTCACGCCTGTGATCCTAGCACTCCGGGAGGCCGAGGCGGGTGGATCGCTCGAGGTCAGGAGTTCGAGACCAGCCTGAGCAAGAGCGAGACCCCGTCTCTACTAAAAATAGAAAGAAATTATCTGGCCAACTAAAAATATATATAGAAAAAATTTAGCCGGGCATGGTGGTGCATGCCTGTAGTCCCAGCTACTCGGGAGGCTGAGGCAGTAGGATCGCTTAAGCCTAGGAGTTTGAGGTTGCTGTGAGCTAGGCTGACGCCACGGCACTCACTCTAGCCCGGGCAACAGAGTGAGACTCTGTCTCAAAAAAAAAAAAAAAAAAAAAAAGATAACTCACCATAAAAATGATAACTATGTGAGGTAATACAATTGTTAATTAGCTATATTTAACTATTCCATAATGAGTGTACATATATATAATATATATCATGTACATGATAAGCACATATAATTTTATCTGTCAATTTAAAAATTAATTTAAAAAATAAATTTTTAAAAATATTTTATTTAACTCAATTATTAATGAGGTAGCCAGTGAGCTGTTAGAACCAGTGCCATGCATGGATATTCAGACAAGAAATGTGGAGATGAATTTACAAATTAATGCAAAACTGGCAGAAATGCTCAATGTCCGAATGCGGATAATCAATTGAGTTCCACCAGACACAGTCTGTGTGTCTACCGACAGAAATCACGACCGATTTTCTACAAGTTAGTTAACTTTTCTCTCGACAGAGTTGAGACACAGCCTAGCCGAAGGCAAACAAAGACCCACACCTCTTTTGTAACAAATAATCTCTAGAGGCCTCCAATCCATTGACAGGATATTCAGCAATCTCTTTTGTCCATGTCAAAATCATCTGCAATTTTCCCTATAATATTTATTACTACCTGAAATTATCTTGTTCCTTTATTTGTTCCTTTTTCTAATCCCCCTGTTCTGGAATGTAAGCTTCCCAAAAGCAGAGACTTTGCCTGCCTTATTCACCAAGATTTCCCCAAAGTCCCAAACTGTAACTGATTTATACCAGGTGCTCAAGAATATTTGTTGAATCAGTAAGTGACCAATAAGAACATGAAAGAAAAAAAAGTCACACTCACAATCAAAAAATGCAAATTAAAATAAGACAACCACATCTTCAAAGAGTCATCAAAGGTTTCATCAGGTTCTACTGAGTATATAAAGGAAGGTTTCCTGGGTCATCAGTTAGCAGCTCAGCACTACCACCACCCCGTCCAAGGTGGGAATTGTGTTTCTTAGAATCCCCTCCCTCTATGATTCCGAGTTTGCCAATAGGAAGAACTCACAGGAGATTTGGAAGGCAGGAATGAAGCAGAAGCCAGAGATCACAGTGGCCAGAGGTAATGGCGTTTTAGACCCATCCATAAGCTCCCACTTTTCAATCATGTTGAGCTGCTGTGATAGCTTCTTGGACATCTCTGCAAACTCCAACTTCTCTACCAGCTCCAGCGCTTTGGGCTGACGTGCTTCTTGCTGCAGCCCCCCAGACCTTCACTTCCCCGCTCTTCACACACTCATGTAATCCCTAATTTCTGTATTAAACTCTTCCCTAAAAGACTTGCAGTGGGCCCGTTTTCTTCACCAAACCCAGACTGATACAGAAGGGATTTCATACACTGCCAGGATAAATGTCTTTCTCTTTCATTCAACATTCAGCAAATATTCATTAAGTGGTTACCTGCCTTAGAGAGCAATTTTATAATAGGCAAGTTTACAATCTTTGATCTAGTAACTCCGCTTCTAAGAATTAGTCTATTCTAAGAAACCAATCATTAATCCAAACAAAGATCTAGGTTTGGAACATTAGGTAAAAGAACATTAATGAGAGCAGAATTAATACCTTCTCCCCAAATAAGTGAAGACCAAAGTGTTCACCAATAGGGAAGTGGTTTAAAACTTAAGCTGTATCCATAAGATACAACATTATATGGCTTTTATGAATCATGTTTTTTAAATTATTCCATGATAAGGCAAAATTACCACAATTAAAGGTAAATAACAGTGCAAGATATCAAATCATATATGAAATATTTTAATTTGCTAAAATAAAAATGAGATAAAATGCATACCACACTCTACCATACATTACCTGTGTGACTTTGGACATGTTAGTTCACTTTTGAACATCAGTTTCCACAGCTATCAAGTGGAGATCACAATGCTTGTCATGCCTTTCCTAGAGTCGAATGAGATAAGTTCTTTATCTGAAGCAACAGACCCGTGTAAAGGACCTTATAAACTCCATTCTCATCAGTAGCAGAGAGTACCATATGGTGATTAGAAGCAAACCCTCAGACAGCTGCCAGGGTTCAAATCCTAGCTTTGCCACTTATTAAGAGTGTCATATTCGGAAAGTCACTTAGCCTCTCTGCACCTCAGTTTCTCCATCTGACAAAATAGGCATAAAGCTAGTATTATTTCATATTATTATTGTTATTATGAGAACTAAATTAGTGTGTTGCCGTGTTTAGGATAGCACTTATGACATGGTAAGAGTTAAATAAATTCAAACTACTCACCATATTCATTCTATAATTATTTATGGAGAATTCATTACGTGTTTTAGACTGGAGGGGTTACAGAAACATTTAGCAAGAGATCCCTTGCTCTCAGAGGAGTTCACACTCAAGAGAGAGAACTATGTACATGAGCATAACAACAGAATGAGGAAGGTAACCCCTACAACATAGAGCTGCTACTAGAATGAAAGGGGGAAAATATATGCAAAGCACCTGAGACCTAGCAGGAAAAAATGGTGCCCCTTTGATGAGAAAATTGTAACTCCACAAGATTAAGTAACTTTCCCACCATCACTCAGTTAATTTGCATTTTATATACTTTATCTCCTTAGATCTTCATCTCAACACTGTAAAGTAGGCATTTTTGTCCCAATCCTACAATTGAGGCATCTGATGCTCGGTAAAGTTGTAACTTGCCCAAGGGCACATGGTTTGGAAATGGAGTGGGAACTTCAACCTAGGTCAGACTAACTCCTCCTTGAATCCTTTCCACTGGGCCATAAATCATAAAAAGAATGTTTGAATTTAAGTTTGTGGTAACATTGTGATTCATTGCATTATCCCTGACCTCCCACATCCTGGGATCTTTTTCCCCTAGAATTCAAGGACCAGCTCTTAAGCATTATCTCTGTCTCACCCAGTACCTAGTATGGTGCCTACCTGCTGGGAAGCCCCAATAAATCAATGTAAGTGCAAGTCAATGGGGAAAAGATAGAACGATCGTCTCTTACATATGATGGCTTTATTTAAATAGCAAGAATAAAAGCTCAGGTAACCAGCCGTGAAAACAGAAATCAGCTCCCAGCAAACTGTTTTACTCTCCCTCGCTAGTCTCTCATCAACTTCAGTCAATAGCGCAATCCTACGGCACATTAAGCAGAGAATTTGATCCAAAAGAAACACAATCAGGAGGCACATAGGCAATTGTTCTGATTAAATACAGCCTGCCAGAATTAAACACCACAGGCTGTTTGTAGAACTCCTTGGTTTTAATGAGATGAACCCCATTTTAATAGCAGAGATAAAACGATGTAGTCATCAGACCCCATGGGATGACATACGTAATTAGCCTATGATATAGTGTGGCTAATCTGCACCCAGTTGTGGAAATTACAAAATGATCAATTAACACTGCCCAACTTAATTTTTCGAAGCCTCATTTGGTGGACTGAGGTAGGTAGCTCTCCTTGTGTCAGCCTTTACAGAGAAATTTATCTCACCAACATTCCAATGGAGAGGGAATTAACATTTGTTATCAGCCGATTAGGCACTGGGCTCTAAGCACAGGCATTCACATAGACCATCTCCTACTCTCCTCCCAGTAACTAAATGACTCCCATAATTTTAGAAATGTGCAAACTGAGACTCAGAGAGGTTAAATAACTTATTCTGATACACAGCTGGTATGTGGCAAAGCTTGCATTCAAACCTAGAGTTGTCTGGTTTCAAGGATGTTGGTGTTGGTGGGTCAGGTAAGAGGTAAGCCTACCTGGGTTCAAATCCTGGCTCCTGTACTACTAGGGTATAGCTTTGGCAAGGTTCTTAAATTTCTCCATGCATGGTTAGTCTCATCTGTCAAAGGAATACCATAGGGCTATCTTATTTCATAAAATGAGTGTGAAAAGCAAGTGAGACTATATAAAGAGCAAAGAGTCGTTGTTAGCTGCTAACTCATAGAATGTTGCAGATATCTGTGTAGTGTCAGAAGAAATGAGCAAGTAGAGTCTGGAGAGTTCCACCTGTTTAGATGAGGTCACACATATAGGAAGTGCCAGACTAGGACTGAATGCAGCACAAGGCCCATTAAACACTCAACCAAATGCTGCATACTTTCCCTTGACTTCCCTCAGCCCTCAGAACAAACCAGCCAGGTAGGGAGCACAGGATACCTTAGGAGACTGAGCTCAGAGTGGTGAGGCATCGACACATTGGAACAAAGGCAAGCATAACTTTCCCTCACCTCACAATGTCTGTGGCACTAGTCTCGTGAATACTCTTCTTAGCTGAGACAATCTTCTATGATTGTTGTGAACATTAAGTAATTTAATCCATATAAAATATTTAGCATGATGCCAGCATGTATATACTGAAAGCACTCAGTAAATGTTACTTGTCTTTTTAGTAGTAGTAGTGATAGTGGTGGTGGTGGTAAATCATCAAAATACAAGTCTCCTGTTAGAAATAATCCTCCCTAGAATGTTATTAGATCTTCACACCTTAAGCTGAATGGTCTTTTGTTTGTTTGTTTGCTTGCTTGCTTGTTTTTGTTCCTTTCCTGAGAAATTTACTTGTTTACGCCTGGAAAAGAGAATAAATTCGTAAGTCCACTCATCACCCCCAATAATGCAGAGGGTCCATCTTGCTATGGATACAGAATGACAAACTTCATCTGCTTAGTTTTTCTTCCCAGGGCTGTTGTGAGGATGGAATAGGACAATAAATGGAAAGAC
>JAQIFY010004659.1:0-11614 GCA_028533085.1 Varecia variegata | reverse complement strand
CAGGTTTTTAGAAACAGACATTTGTAAATGAGGTACAGATTATAAATCAACTCTGCAGGTCTCAGTACAGTACAGAAGTGGGCAGAGTATAGAAAATATTATCAGTATATACAGGAAGGTGCATGCATATTAATTTACATATATGGTAACCCTGTTTTCTCAGGGAAGTTCTGCAGAGACAGAAAGAAGAGATTTTGCACTGCTTGAGATAACATTCAAAGAGGACGTTTTAAACATCTCATAGTGTGGTAACAATAGATGCCCATCTCTTTCACATGGAAAAGTTTACCTTGAAATGAGATTAAAGGAGCTTCTATTTATTTCATGATGACAGACAACAAATGCTCAACACAAATTTAGAGAAGTTAGTGCAGAGTGGAAAATTGAATTTGATATAAAATACATCACATCTACTATGTAGCTGATCATTAATTTATTCGTTACACAAAAATTTTAAAAGAGATAATTAAAGTTTATAAATAAAACATGTATGGATATTTACTTCATTACAATCATAGCACCAGGTGTATTTTGTTTCTGTTTTAAATACATACATGTTTTCCTTTATGTTCTACATATTCTTCATTATAGCTGAGCTCATCCAAATTGAAAGTTATATTAGGATTTGCATGTAAAAATATTTGAAATCTGAGTCATAATTAGTCAAATCTATGATATGATCTTTAGCAAGATTATCTTTTTCTTTAAACAGTAATAAAAAGATATTTTAACATTCAGATGATGACGAATTCTTGTTGGGTCAGGAAAATAGAGTTTTTAAAAAAACTGACGTTTAATCAAAGCTTAGAAGTTGGATGTCATATGTTGAACTACTATCATAATTAAACCACAAGATAAATGTAGATTAAAAATTTTAATAGCATTTTCTCTTTATAATCTCATATGTGTTCTCATATGAAATTTGGAAAATAAAGAGAAGTGTAAAAACACTATTTATAATCTCATCACCAAAAGGCAAGTAATAAGTAAGTATTTTTTTTCTTTTTCTACTATGTATGTAGTAGATCTTATTGAGTAATATGGTTGCTTTTCCAAAACTCTCTTTTAAGTAATCTTTTAATTTTTAATTACAAGTTTAAAAGTTTAAGTGACTTCATTGTTTTTATAAAATGCTACATCATTATTTTAAAATCTAATAACATATAAGTAAAAAATAAGTATATGTATGGAAATGTGTACACATATATATAAAAAGACAAAAATAAATATCACTCCAAATCCTATAACTCAGTAATAAATATATTAAAAATTTAGTGAACATCCTTCTAAACATAGCTTTGCTTATTTACATTTATCTGTTTGCATTAAAAACCCGAGACCATACTGATTTCTCCCATTCCAATCTAATATTACAAGATTCATTCTAGCCTTCCCTTTTTTCATATTCTATCTTGCTTCTCCAACAGGGAAAAGCATGGCTTTCATTCCCTATAACACATTTACTTATTTGTCAGTACTAATATGCACAAAAAGAATTCCACAATTTTTAATCCATACCTGTATAAAATAAAAATTTACTAACTAGAGTATAGCATTTGTGCACAAGGAGGGTTTGGCAAATTTTTCTGTGCCAAATAGTAACTGTAGGAAACTGGTGAACATGGGGCAAAGATAATGTTTTCTTTCAGACATCCAGGTAGCTAACTGCCTCTGTTCCTTCAGGTCATGCCCATCCGACTACTGTCTTTTCACTGCAGCCTACGTTGATGAAGGACTAATATTATAACCCCACCCTCCACCCGAAGTAGACCGTCATGATCCCTCTTTTCCTGCTTTGCCTCCCATAGCTCTCACTGCATTGCAACATACATGTCTACACGTACATGTTTTTAAATATAAACTTTAGCATTTGTGAAATGCAGATATTTCTTATAATCAATAACATCATAATTTAATCAGAGGCTTAAATTATGTGAGCACTTGCAATCAACAGTGTCTTAGATTTAATAAAACATGGTACATAATTTACTTATTTACTTTGTTTACTTTTTTATGTTGCCCAATTAGGGTGTAAAAGTCACAAAACCAGAGTTATTAAAGAGGATATTTTGACTGCTATAAGAAAACAACCCCACACCTCAGTGAAGTACCAAGGGATGATGTTTGTCTTGTGGCCTCCTGGGCATGTTGTCCCACACAGGGCCTGAGCATCTTCTGGTGGATTCTCTGTCTCCAGCCAGCTTGGAAGGCTGAGAGTTGAAAATCACTAAGCGTTGCATCTAGGAGCAAGCCTGAGATTAGTGTTTATCACTTCTGCCTGGTGTCTTTTTCTGTATTAATCAGAGTATGCTAATTGCTATGATGTTGTGGCTTGAATTGAAAATAGTGTGTGCAGATGTAATCAAGTTAGGATGAGGCCATGCAGGATTAGAGTGGGTCCTAAGTCCAACAACTGGTGTCCTTATTGGGAAACAGAAATTCAAATAGCCAGAGGATACACAGAGAAGGTCATGTGATGACTGAGGCAGATTGGAGTTATGCTGCCACAGGCCAAGGGACACCATGATGGCCAGCAACAACCAGCTACCAGGGAGGGAGTATGGCCCTTCCTACTCCTTGATTTAGGACTTCTAGCATGTAGGTTTGTGAAAGAATATATTTCTTTTGTTTTAAACCACTTTTGATTTGTTTGTGGTAATTTGTTGCAGCCGTCTATGACATGAATAATACCTTACTCCTGGTGCCAAACTCTGTATCCAGGTATCCTAGAGAAACAAAACCAATAAAATTAGTGATGATTAATTAATATAATATATTACATTTTATATTGCATTATATTAATCATATTATGTAATCATATTATAATATATACACAGTGATTTATTTTTAGAGAATTGGCTCACACAATCATGGGGACAGGCAAGTGGGACATGGGTAGGGCAGGCCAGCAGACTGGAAGTTTAGGCAGGAGTTGATGCTGCATTCATGAGGCAGAATTTCTTCTTCCCTAAGAAACCTCGATTTTTTGCTCTTAAGACCTTCGCAGATTATGGGCTGGGGCCCACTCACACGGTCAATGGTGATCTCTTACTTGAAGTCAACTAATTATAGATGTTAGCCACATCTACAAAATACCTTCAGAGCAGAGCCTAGATTAGCATTTGATTAAATAAGTAACTGGCTACTGTAGCCTAGTCAAGTTGACACAGAGAACTAACTATCACATATGACAAACTAAATCAAAATTTTTGCTACTTGATACAAGGAAGATTTACTTCTTTCTCTCATCATGGTCAAATAAGGTGAGGATGGGGAGGAATGCTGGCTTCCATATGGTCACATGAAAGATTGGGAATGCATTTGAGAACACAGAACCCATGTAGTGGCTCTTCCCTTTATGGCTATTGGAGAATATTTTAAATCAGCCAAGGAACTACTTCCTAAAATATATCCCTTTTTTTTTTTTAACATTGACTATAACTCTGCTTACCTACAAGGGTGTCTGAGAAATGTAGTCTTCCTGTGTGGCCAAGAGCAAAATAAAACGGTTTTGATGTACATGTAGCTCTGTCATGCTGTATTCATCTGATTTGTTCCCTGGTATATCTCAAGCATTTAAAGTAGGTCATACAATAGTCCTCCTGTATCTAGGGGGGTACATTCCAAGACCCTCAGTGGATGCCTGAAACTGGTAATAGTACCAAACTCCATTTATATATAATATGTTTTTCCCTGTATATGCCTATGATAAAGTATAAGTTATAAATAGTTTAATTTATAAATAAGGCATAGTAATAGATTAAAAATAACTAACAATAAAACAGGACAATTATAACAATATATTATAATAAAAACTATGTGAATATGATATTTCTCTCTCTCTTCCCCCCTCCCCTCAAAATACTGTAATATTTTTGGACCACAGTTGACTGTAGGTAACTGAAACCACAGAAGGTAAAATTGTGGGTAAGGGGGGGCTACTGTATTCACCCTTGAAACATGTTTGTTACATTAGTAATTGCTATGGTTTGAATATATGTCCCCTCCAAAACTCATACTAAAAATTTGATTGTCATTATAACAGTTTTAAGAGGTGGGACGTTTAAGAAGTGATTAGGCCATGAAGGTTCCACCCTCCTGAGTAGAATTGATGTCATTATAGAAGGACAAGTTTGGTTCTCTCTTGCTGTCTCCCACCCCCTTCATTCACCCTTCTGCCGTGGGATGATGAACAAGAAGGCCCTTCTCAGATGCTGGCCCCTCAATCTTGGACTTTTCCACCCCCACAACTATGAGCCAACCAATTTATGTTCATTATAAATTATCCAGGCTGTGGTATTCTGTTTTAGAAGCACAAAACAGACTAAGATAGTAATGAAAAAAGGAAAACGCCCATATAAAATAAATAATAAATGTAAGAAATTCTGAATAAATAAGCTTAAATATCTAGTGATTGAAATAAATATGAACAACTGAATTAATTCCTCCATCAAAAGACAGAGATTAGGTGAGTGCAGCAAAGCATAGCTATGTGCTGTTTAAAATAAGCATCAGTGATAACTGAAAGTAAAAAATAAAGCAATGGAAGAGGGATACCGGTTCAATATATTTAAAAAAGTATGAAAGCATAAAGTTATATAGTGGCAGTATTAGTAAGCGGCAAGTTTCAAGGTAAGGGTAATGGGATGAATTGGGATAAAAAGGGATGCTAAGTAATGACAAAAGCACAATTTATCAAGGTGGTAATCAGACATTAACCAGTAAGAACCAGTTTACTTAGCAACTAAATATATAAGGCAAAATGCATTGGATTAAAAAAAGAGTTTGATGAAAATAAAATTATAACTGAATCCTCTAACATATGGTTTGCCTATATACTGGGGGTATAGATGAAATTTTTACATATTAATGAGGTAAAATACATCACAGATAATGGCAGAAATGATAAAAGTGAGCTAGCTAATATGTTCTGGTGAGTGACTCTTTTTATGTGCCTTGTTTATTTGTTTCAAACACATTTCCTGAAGTGTCTCTTTCTAATTAAATCACATTATGTACAATTATGGACTCTCTGTTTAGGCTTTATTGATACAGTACTGCTGCACTCTGCATTAATCCAAATATAAAGATGACCTTGGACGTCAGAATTCAGTGCTGGGTAAAGAGCAATCCCTAGAGACCAAACAGTGGGTCTGAGTCTTTGCCATCACTAACACAACCTCACAGCGCTGATAGATGCAGTATATATCTGGAATCACAGCCTCAAGTTCAAATTTGAAATATTATTTACCAGTTATATGATCTTGGACAATTTACTTACCTTCATTGATATTCCATGTTCTCATCTAGAAAATGGAGCAACAGTCTCTACAAGTGCAATTTCTGCTTGCAACTTAAAGAACAATTTTCATGATGATGCAAAATAGTTAATCTCTTAGAATCCAAGAGGCTTCTGCAATCCTCATTTTGAATAAGGAACTTTGTTTGTGTTAAAATGACTAAAATACCAATTAAGACAACTTATGCAAAGTAAGAAATTTTTTCCTCAAAGGAACAGCAAAAGGCTAAGTCAGTGTTGAAATAACAGAGTATTTCACTTCTATTTATCAAATTTCCAAAACCCGGGTTAGAAATTAAAGGAATTCAAGTGTTACCTGATTGCTTGGGGTTTTATACATGCCAGAGGCGGTGCTTCATACAGAACTTGGCTTAGTGAATGACCGGTCCACACTAACTATCTTCCTCATTTTGTATCTGGGAATAAAATTAAGTTGATAAAGCTGCATCATTGCTCTTACTGCCACAGACACTGACAACGGTCCGTCAGGATTTTCCTACTCAATAAACACCTTCCTGGTAAAGCCAAGTGATTTCCTTTTGCACATGTACATTATGATTGGACATGGAGAATCAGTGATCTACAAAATACATTCTGATACTGGAAGAAAAATGTCGACATGTAAGGCAGAAGGGGAATTAAAAACATGCCTGGGCAGGCAAACAGAGGGCTCTGATATGGAAAATCCTAATAGAAGAAAGTCACTTTTCTCTGATAGAAGAAAGAAATTGAAGGATATGGATAAACAGGAAAAAAACAAGAACAAAAGCAAGAAAAAAAATCAGGAATGGAACATTTGCCTCTGGCCTTTGCAATATGCATGGGAGAAAAATGGGCATGGAAGAGTATAAATATTTTAACAAAAGGAAAAAAAGAAATGGATTAAATGAAAAAGATACAACACAGTGGATGTTCTGTTTTATTTGCCTTGAACGTTTCTGTGAAATCCAATCATAAAAAGTACTGAGAAGGAATATTAATGCAGCCTAACCTTTAAGCTGCCATAAATAGATGCACACATACATACACACACACACACACACACACACACACTGACAATTTAGTGGATATTAAACATAAAGTGCATAAGAATAACCCTGGGTATATATTAAAAATGTAGCTCATACAATTTGCTGTTTTAGCATGCATTCTAGCTAAATAACTTCAAACCCTAGTTGATTCTGATACAGATTGTAGATAGTCTACAGTTGAGAAACACTCTCTGGTTGTTTTTATGCTACATTGTTACCTCTAAAGAGATGAATTTCCTCCTAGAATTTTCATCTTGTTTTCTGAGTGGGATTGTAGACTCAGAACAACTCAGAGAATTTAAAATCATGTTTTTAGCTATGCAACAGATCTCACTATGATCTGAATGAACATTCTGTATTTAGCAGAACATTCACGGGACCTTTTCTAACCAGTGGTTTGTGGCTATAAGAGAAGAAGGAGATAGCAGATGAGCTTGGCACAAGATTCAGAAGAAAAGAGACCTGAAGCTTCCCTGGAAGAGAAGATAATGCAACCCACAATGCTCAGAGAATATTCAGTTTCAGCATTTTGAAATTGGGGGAATTATAGCAACAGATGATGCTGCTTCTCTAGGAAGATCTATTAAAATGCATTTGAAAAAAGTGCATTTGTATGTAACAAGGAGAGCTCACTTTAAGAGATTCCTGAATGATGATTATTCTTTAATATCAAGTAGAATTCAAAGAAGAAAGCTGTTTAATGTTAATTTATGAAGCACTGGTAAAAATTCAAAGGTAGAAGATTCTCTGCTTGAAAGAGCAGACCAACCAGCAGAAATTGAAGATTTTGAGAATAATGTTAATATGATGTATGTGTGTGTACAATATGTAGATGATAAAACAATAAATAAGTAATTATGGGAAGAATTGCACATAATAGGCTATGGATGGCTTTTAAATACATAGTTTCTAGTAAAAAGATATCCACTCATCAACAACATAAATCTAAAGTTCTCATTAAATAAATTCTATAGTAGTGTGTTTTGGGGTTTGTGGTCCAAATAGAACCAATAGGACATACCAAATGCATGCCTACTATGAGCAAGATGCTGTGCTTGTGCTTTTATCAATTAAGATTATGTTCAGCTACAAGCATCAGAAAACCCAATTAAACAATGGTTTAAATAAATTGGGAGTTGAATTATTCTGAAGTAATCAGAAGTGCAGAGTTGTAGGGACTCTGGGGCTGCAGCAGCACTGCCAACTGTCATCAGGGATCTAGATCCTTAAGTTATTCTCATCAACTACTGTGGTGTGTGGTGTTCCAACCTTCAAAATTGCAGGATATCTGTTCCCTCCACTGGCCAGGCTGACAAAATGAGAAGGACATGGTCATCCTAAATGGTCCAAGGAGGGCTGCAAAATGCAGGGTTTTAGTTGGTCACATTGACATTTTGAATAGGTATGGTACAGTGGAGAAGAGATACCAAGTAGGCAAATAGCAGTGCATACAAAATCAGATATATTATCTAAGTGTTTGATAAATAATATATACATTTTTACTTAAATAGGTGAGAAATTGAGACATGGAAAGATTAACTTGCATAAAGTCATACATGGTTACTAAAAGACACAGTCAAGAATTAAAGCTAATGTAATTAAATGTTAATATGATTTTCCCACCCTATCACATTTTTTAGGTACCACCAAGCAAAATATTTCCTTGATAGCCAATTTCAGAAAATCTGTACATCGTGAGTTAGTCAGGTGGTTTAATGCCTTTTGATGTTTTAGACTGCATTTCTTCATCCTAGACTGGAAACTTTTTTTAGCGCACAGGCCATGTCTTCAACATTTTTGTATTCCCAGTTCTTAGTCCAGAGTTCTACTGGTAGAAAACCAGAGATATTGAAAAATCTAGAGTTACAGATTTTATTTTGAGTTCATAGAATTTGGAGGGGTACTTTTATTCTAATACCCTTACAAGGCTTCACAGAGCATGTTACAGAGTAGGCATTGAGCAAATATTTGCTACAGGTTTAAATAAATAATTAAAATGTGATTTTGTGTGGAGATAAAAGATAAACATATATGCAGGAAAGAAAGTAAAAGGAGTAGTTCCTATTAGAGTCTAGAGTTCGATACACAGGTCACACTGAGCTGAAAAAGTATGAATGGATAAACTGGCCCTTTTATCAGACTTCACCATGACAAATTTCATTCTTTCACTTAAAAAATATTATGGAAAGTAGTATGGAGATACCTCAAAGAATTAAAAGTAGAACTACCATTTGATCCAGCAATCCCACTACTGGGTTATCTACCCAAAGGAAGAAAAGACATTCCATAAAAAAGACATCGAAATTTGAATGTTTATAGCAGCACAATTCACAATTGCAAAGATGTGGGAACAAATCAAGTGCCCATCAATACATGAGTGGATTCATAAAATGTGGTATATGTATACCATGGAGTACTACTCAGCCATAAAAAAATGGTGAACTGCCTATTGTATTATCCTGGATGGAGCTGGAGCCCATTCTTCTAAGTAAAGTATCACAAGAATGGAAAAAAAAAAAAAAACAATTGTACTCAAATTGATCAACACACTAATGTGCACATATGGGAAGTAACGTTCATAGGGTGTTGGGCAGGTGGGAGGGAGGAGGGGATGAGGAAATTCACTCCTAACAGATGACGTACCTGCTGTCTGGGGGATAGGCATGCTCGTAGCTCTGATTCTGGAGGTGCAAAGGCAATTTGTGTGACCAAAGCATTCGTACCCCTGTAATAGTCTGAAATTTATATATATGTGTGTGTGTGTGTGTGTATATATATATATATATATATATATGTTGAGCACTTGGTACCAGACATTAGTCTATATGACATAGATACAGGAATAAAACAACACAAATGGATCCTTATGGCTTGAATTTTGTCTTCCCAAGATTTAAAAGTTGAATCCCTAAGCCCAGTACCTCAGAATGTGACCTTATTTGCTGATAGGGTCTTTTTAAAGAGGTAATTAACTTAAAATGTGGTCATTATGGTGGTCCCTAATCCAATATGACTGGCATACTTATCCAAGGGGGAAATTTGGACACAGACTCGCACACAAGGAGAACATCATGTGAAGAAGTCAGCAATTAAGGCAGTGCTTCTACAAGCCAAGGAACTACAAAGATTGCCAGCAAACCTCCAGAAGCCAGGAGAGAGCGTGGGAGAGATCCTTCCCTAACAGCCTCTGAAAGGGCTGTTGACACCTTGATTTCAGACTTCTACCCTCCAGAACTATGAGACAATACATTTCTGTTGTGTAAGCCACCTAGTTTCTGTTCCTTTGTTATGTCAGTCCTAGAAAACTAGCTAGCATACAGGCAAAGTCCCTCCCTCCTAGAACTTTACATCCTAGTCTGGGGCAGAGAGGGAAACAGACAGTTAACAGAGAGACATGATAATAGTTCCTATGGTAGTAAATTCTAAAGAGTAAAGAAAAGTAGGGTGAAGAGGATAGGAAGTGCTGTTTAATATAATGTATCTCTCAGGAGATACCATTAGGAGTGAAAGGAGATGCAAGATTGAGCCCTGGAGGAAAAGCATTATAGGCAGGTGCAGCAGCAGCCCAGGGCTCTGAGGAAGAAGGATGCACCTTGGTTAGAACTGCTAGGAGGTCAGTGTGGCTGAATTGGAGTAAGGGAGAGGGAGAATGGTAGGAGTGTGGTCTGAGAGTTAATGGAGTCACAGATTGTGTTGGTCCACTTTAGATAGTGACAGTGACTTTGGATTCTATTCTGAAGGAGATGGGAAGCCATGGGAGGGATTTTTGAACAAAGGAATGGTTTGATCTGATTTAAGTTTGTTTTTGTTTTTCTTGGTTTTCATTTGTTTGTTTTCTTGCATTGTTCTTTCTAATTTTTTTTTTTATTTTTAATTACTATAGGTGCATAATAGTTATATATATTTATAGGGTACATGTGATGTTTTGATACAGGCATACAATGTAAATTAACCAAATCAGGCTAATTGGTGTATCCATCACTGTAGGCATTTATCATTTCTCTGTGTTAGGAACATTCCAATTCCGCGCTTTTAGTTACTTTAAAGTAAAACCTAACTTATTTTTGATTGTAGTCACTTTGTTGTGCTATCAAATATTGTTCATTCTATCTATATTTCTGCACCCATTAATCATCCCCACTTTATCCCCCCTCCCCGGTAGCCTTCCCAGCCTCTGGTAACCATCATTCTACTCCCTGTCTCCGTGAGACCAGTTGTTTTTATATTTAGATCCCACATGCGAGTGAGAACATGTGAGATTTGTTCTGAATGTGCCCAATCTCGTCTGATGTAAGTTTTAAAGGGATCTCTCTGGCTGCTATGTAGGAACAGACTATAGGTGGGGGGAAATGGTGGAAGCAGAGAAATTAGAGAGGAAACTACTGTAGTAAAACCATCCAGGTGAGAGTTGTGGTTGTCTTGAGCTATTCTGGCGGTGGAGAACGTGATGGGATAAATAAGTGAAGGGTCAGGCAGAGCACTGCAGATACAGGGGAGTGCTGGACAGAGACGTGGAGACCAGTTCTATGGAGGATGCTGCAGTGATTTTTCCATAGGAGAAACAGCTAAGGAGGCGGCACTGAGTGTTAGTGGTGAATGGAGTAGATGACATGGTATAGAGGAGAATTTGCTTGCTGCAGTCACGCAGTTATCCAGGGCAATGAGGTCATCAGCTATGGCACAATTCACGCCTCCTACTCATATCTTTGATTGATGTTTCTGGACCGCAGTGAACTGCTGTCACATTTTGGCCCCTGAAATGAGCAGATGAATTTCATTCCCTCTAGCGAGGGCTCAATTTGCACAAGGGGGGGGGGGGGGAGTCATTATTCAAATCTCCTACAGTTTTGAATTCTTTATCTAGGATTTACTATCCATCTACTCACATGAAGAGAAGGAAAATAACTTGAAACAAAAATTCAAACTGATTTGACACTAAGTAAAATTAAAATTATTTGGCTTAATAATATCAAATGCTTATAGCAAGAACGATCCAATAATAAGTAAGTGCTTAACAGCTTGAAACCCCCAAAACTGGTTGAAAATGTCTTTGTACCTTGCTGTTTAAATATTTTATTTAGTTAGACCATACAGATTACCTTATTATACTCCATTTTTTTCAAGAACAAGAAATGCCAATTTACAAAAAAATAAAATAAATTATAATGATAACATGGCTACATTGGGTTCAATGAAGTTATACCTAATTTTGAAATATAATGTTAATTAATCAGCTTCTTAATTTTGTAGCAGGAACAAACCCCAGTCTACAAACTATGGGATG
>JAQIFY010004658.1:0-11614 GCA_028533085.1 Varecia variegata | reverse complement strand
TTTTAAATTCACATGAAAATAACTCTGCAATGTGTATGTCTGTTGGGGAAGGAGCAAACTTTCTAAGTGTCTAACTTTCAGTGAACAGGAGTCTACCGCATGGGATAGCAGGAAAAAAATGCATTTGAAATATTTAATTGTAAATAGTAATAATTGTATTTTAAAGTATTTAATTATAAAATAAATCCATTACTTTCTTTTGTTTTAGTATATAAGAGCATAGGAGTGGTTTCTGCAGTACAAGAAAAATATTGTTCCATTTAGTTATTAACACCAATGTTGCCTCCAATATCTTTATGTGCTATGGAGAGAAACTTTTCAAATTAAGATAATTTCCTTCTATGTCTTGGTAGTAGTTTCTTAGCTCAGTCACAAATGGGAACTGGAAGATTCCTTGCTTTACATTATCTCTTCAGGAAATAAACAAGAACTCACAATAATGCCTCTTTCGTTCTTCTAGTGGGAATGGTGAGGAGCTGAGCATTGGCATTCTTGATATATTTGGCTTTGAAAATTTCAAAAAAAATTCCTTTGAGCAGCTGTGCATTAACATTGCAAATGAACAAATTCAGTATTATTTCAATCAACATGTGTTTGCATGGGAACAGGTAAGTCGAGGTACTTATTAATACTATAAAGATGCTTGCATGTGTGTGTTACATGCAGAATTGTACAAATGAAGCAGGACCCAAACTATAGATTTAAAGCCTTAAACATTTAAAAAAGACAAAGAAAAGATTTTCTTTTCTCCATGTCCATAGTAAAACTGAAATAAAAAAAATTCTTATGAATTTAGTGTGACTTGATATGTGATGTCAAATATCCTCCATTAAAAATTGGTACACTCTTCTCCAAAACTTAGCAAGTCTGAGCCCTTGCAAGCAACGAAATTTCCCTTGCAAATTTAAGTAAACAACTATGCCCAACAGTTTCTCTTTCTGTAGACTGCATAGCTGAAATTCTGTTTGAAATTTCAATATCCATCTAAAACCCATTAAACTTCAGAATTCTAGTAGCTAGGCAACAGAACACAAGATAATGGATTTGATGCAAATGCCATGAAATGGTAATTTTGTCAGGGTACAATGTGTAATTTATGATTCAGCTTCAAAAATATTCTTCCTTAGAGAAAAATCAGAAATGTACTTGAATTGCATTTGGCAACACTGTAACATTATTTAAATTATTTTATGATGACTAAAAGAGTCATATTTTATATCATTCAGTATGTCATTTACCTCCTTCAAATAATAGTACATTGTTTTGTGTTTATTGATTAGAACTGATGATAAATTAGAGGTATGCGAACCACTTTTTATTCAAAATGTTTATGCTTATTGAGAATTTATTTTGAAATTGCATTTTGAAAATGGTGGTCACAAAAGGAAACATTGAGATGTTGACATTTCTTAGGTCACAAAAGGATATAAATTTAAGATTTAATTTGTGTCTGTCCGGCTGTCTCTCATTTACCCCAGGATCTTGTTCCATCAAATATTATTCCCTCTCTCCCCCTCCATCCCTCCCTCCCATCTTTCTCCTCTGCCCCTCCATTGGTGCTCTTCCATAGCCTAGAAATATGAAGAAACCTCTTTAAAATCTTATAATAAAAACAAACAGGAAAAAAACGCACAAGACCCTTCTCCACTCTGCTTATCTCTATAGCCGTGGTGCTCTCTCTTCCCTCACAGCCAAGCTCCCTGAAAGCGTGTTCCACACTCATTGCATTACATTGACTTAGTCCCCACCTGGGTATGCTGAGGCCATAGCATCTGGCTCTGACATCCCCCACTCTGCTGGAATGCCTCATCCCTCAGTAGTACATTTTTGCCTTTCTCACTAGGCTGCAAACTCCTTTAGGTCACATATTGTGCCTTAATTCCTTTTGTATTTTCAGAGGCTGACGTATAGCAAGTGCTCAATAAATAGTAATTAAATTAATGTCATCTTGCTTTAATGCTTCACATTACTCACAGAATCCATTCAGAAACTGAAACAAGTCAAATTTCTTTGGTTTGGACATTTGCTATGGATCTTTTGGGATTACCTGCTGTATGGGACCAGGTGCCTCGGCACGTGTTGCCTATCTGGTTCATTACTGACTTGCATTGGTACACCTCTGTTGTTCTCTTAACCTTAAACCGATGTACAGATATTTCAATAATTATTGCTTTTCACTTTTTATAAAATGTTATAGTTTACACATCGCTTTGACTGATAGCCTTGAATTTCATCCATCATCCTGATGCTCTTAATTCTTTTGTCTACCAGGCCTTTTGAAATATCCTCTCAAAACAAAACAACTCAAAATTTCCCCCAACAAAATTAAAAATTCAACTAGAATCCAGGATAAAACAAAGCACTTTGAGAAATCAAGGCCATTTCAGTCCTTTTAGGTGTCTTCCTAGGGAACTAACTGGAAATCCCTCCTTCATAGTCTTACGGACCAGACATTGGTGGCTGAGTATGACCAGGCTGAGGAATGTGTTATCCAGTAGGTACAGGGTTAGTCAGTGATTCTATTGATTTTAACATGTAGGTGCACTTTTTTTTCTTTCACTGTCACACCTCTGTGAAGACAGAAAACATAACTAAGAAAAGCTAACTAACTGTGTGTGTTACCTATTACGAAGAGCACACTTACACTAATTCCTGTCAATGAGAAATAGCTGTTAAACCAAATCATTAATTAAAGTCATGGCCACACTTTGTTTGGTTGAATATAATCACAGATTTGACCTAACTGAGAGCTCCTTAGCTTAAGAGAGCCATTAATGCCTATGAGTAAGACGTAGTGTCTCACGTTCATGGAACATACAAATGATCTGACCACATCTCAGCAAGACACAGCACCTTTGCAGATGAAATGCTTCTGCTCTTGCCCAAACCAGCAAACATTATCTTTGTTGACAGTTCTACAACATTGGAACATAAATAACAGTCTGCTGACAGTGTTTCCTTATTTAGCCCAATTTCAGTTTAGTTGTAATATAGGATGGGACACTACAGCAAAGCCGGTTGCAAAGACATTTAGAATTTCCCGTTGCCTTCCATTATAAAAAATAACCAACAGACAACAGTAAAACATTTTTAGGGAAAGCATGTATGATGGTGACCTAATCTATAGCTTGCTGAGTGGATAGTTTATGTTTCTTGGAATGGTTGCCTCCAAATAACCATTTGTATTACTTTTGAAACATTTTCCTAAATCCAAGAATCCCTGGCAGCTGTGCCTCCTTTTTCCTCATAACCTACTTTTCTGTGCACCTTAATCACATGCTTTGGAATCTCTGAACAACAACCTACAGCATCCAGAACTCGTATCCTTTTCTTTCTCTTATTATCTAGATACTTAGACTGTTAAGTGAGCTGGTCTATAGAAGCATTATTTTTCTAGTGTGTATAATATATAGATCCTGAAAATTTTCTGGAGTTTGATATTTCATAGTTCTTGAAGATTCCTTATTTTACTAGCACTGGAAGAACAATTTCATGTATATTGATTTTAATAAAATTTAAAGGGACAATTTGTATCTGAAAACAACAGTTTGAAAATTAGGTGATAATCTAGGTCCCCAACCTGCAGATAGAAGCTGATCGGCTGGAGAGTATAGTTGTCACCATTTTAAAATTTGAGATTCAGTCAAACTCTTTTAAATGAGTTGCAGCTAAAATGTGTAAATTTTCTCTCAATTTTATTAATTCCACAAACCTAGCACTCATATGTTAGCCTTCCCTGTACATTTGTGTAGCACCATTGTGATGCACACTGTCGGCTTCCATCTGATGAAAGGCTTTTAGTTAGTGGCTCAAAGAGCCGTTATGCCATTTCCCATAACGGAGGCATCTTTTGCAATAGCTCTCACGCTGAATTTCCATGGTAAATATATAGCCAAGGTTTTGGTTTTGTTTGGCTTGTGCTTGTTTGTTTGTTTTCTGGTTTTCTTCCATTTGAAAGAGAACTCAACAGTAATTGATGTACAGTGTGATGTAAAGTGTGAAGTTCTGTGGAGTCGCGTATCTCATGTTAGAATCCCATCTCAGAAATGTACAACCCTTGCCAAAGGTATCCTCGTGCTGGTGCCGTAGCGGCGGTTTCTGTCCTCTGTTTTAATTTGGCACTGTGGTGTAATCATTGTGGTACAGAACATACAAAGAAATGAACCAGCTCCCTAGAAGTTTACATTTCCAGCCCAGGGGAGCACACACCAACCATATCTTGGCATGTGCTTTTGTCCTTTAGGGCCACTGGGCACTGGAAACATGCGTATGATGCTGCCACACATTTTCTAGAATCTTGAATATTCACTTGAGTTACTTATGTGCCTATTTTTACTTTGGATAAGCTTTCTTCATCCTTTAGAACAGCTAATTAACTGAACTACAGTTCATTTTTCAAGTGAGCTATTAATATTCGTTTCTGTACAAGGACGGGCTTTTACATATATCGTTTATATAGGCACCCGCGGGGTTAGAACTGAACGTCAGAAGTCATTTCATAAGCAGGAAACTATTTACAGAACATAATGGAAACAGTAACTGCAATCCTGGCTCCGGCTTCTCTAGCAGAAAGTGATACATACGACTCTCACCTCCAGCGGTTCCTATCCTAAAGTTTACAGCATTTGAGATTTTAAATGTGGGCTCCAGCACATAATTTGTGGCAATTACAAAGAACAAAAATGGATTCAATATATAATACCTACATTTTCAACTTTTTTTTACATTATAAACGAAAAATAATCAGTCATCTGATTTTAAAAAATGTATGGGCAATTAAAAATAAATCCCTTATAAATGTCTCCAAATTGTTTTGCTTAAAAGTGTGAATTTTTATTTTATATCCAACTTTCTTCCCGAATAAGCCATATATGTACGATGGTGGTAACATTTGTCTTATTTTAGATCTCCCAGTGACAAAGGCCATTTAAAGGCATTTTCTTTAAGCATTAAAATAGCCAAATACATTTGGGAAGTCGTTGCTCCAACAAATCTTCCTTTTTAAAAGTTCAGCCAAGCCTTGGCGTCCTTGAGATCACATTTAAATAGTCCTTAAACTTCCCACACACATAGGCTGCTTCCCTTTCATCGATGAAGCTGGGTCAACACCTTTAATGTGATGTAGGATTTGTGGCACTTATTTTGACAATTTGGTGATGTTTTTAAATTTTTAAAAATTTTGATAAAAATAATTTTCAACAGAATATACAGTTAGGAGCATAGGGCCATATAATTGTGTTGTTGTTTTCTACAGTACAGTATGATGAGGTTAGTGCATACTGTTGACAAACCATGATAAAATTTTCTGGTACGGATTTAAACATGACAGAAGAGGAGGAATAGTTGAAGGTAAAAGTTATATAGAAAGCTGCATTTCTGAATTCCTAAACCAAATGCTTCCTTATTCTCAGCCAATACTTGTTAATAGAATACAAATTTTTAAAATCCTTTATGGCTCTTAAAGAATTTTCAGGAATAGGTATCGTACACAAAAAGTGACTATATTAGAATTTTCATCTCACCATGCACTATATACCTTTTTTTTTCTGAATAAGGAAGCTGCTCTAGGGAGAACTATTCTAAAACTCCTTCCTCCAAACTTCAACAAAATGTATGTAAAATAAAACATGATCATTTTACTAGGAATTATCCCAAATACTTTCTCATTAGGTTATTTGTCAAATTCTGAATTAATGACCTGTGTTATCTCAAGTTAACGATGGCCAACATTCCCTATGAACGTGCCACTAACATTGACATACAAACTAATAGGACCATCAATATCAGCTTTAAATACAAAATACATGGAGAAACAAATTTTAAATCATAAATTTTTATTTTACATAAAGAGTTCAGAGTTTTACATGTGTATTTTCATCACTTTTTATTTTTAAAAATAGTTACTTCATTGAAATGTTATTAAAAATATGTATATAGAGAGAGAGAAAGAAAAAGCAAATGTGGTGAAATGCTAACACCTGGGGAATAGCCACCGTGTGAAGGAGTTCTTTGTGCTATTTTTGAAATTTTCTGTAAGTTTGAAATTATTTCAAAATAAGAAGTGACAGAAGTTCTTTTTTCACTATAATAAACATACTCAGTTCATCTGCAGTACTGGTAGCACCCTTACATAAGTCCTAGATTTTTACTTTAAAATAATTCTCCTTGGCCAGGTGCAGTGGCACATGCCAGTAATCCTAGCACTTTGGGAGGCCAAGGTGGGAGGATCACTTGAGTCCAGGAGTTCAAGACCAGCCTGTGTAACATAGTGAGACTCCATCTCAATAAAATAATTTTAAAAATAGCCAGATGAGCTGGCGCACATCTGTAGTCCCAGCTACCTGGGAGGCTGAGTAAAGAGGATCCCTCCAGCCCAGTTTGAGGCTGCAGTGAGCTATGATGACACCACTGCACTCTAGCCCAGGCAACAGGGCCAGACCCTGTCTCAGAAAAACAAACAAAACCAAATCTTTCTCCTTGATAAAGTGAGGAGGATTTTTGTCAATGGTTAGAATGAGTAACTTCTTCTCAATGGTTGCTTTCCACCATGGGCAATGTTTTCATAGATTTGTACAATCATTGGAGCAGTTGGTGAGTAGGAGTTTTTGCTAAAAGACAGACTTTAGGGAATATATGTGTTTATGTGGTTTTTCTCTTTTTGCAAACATTCTGTCAACAGTTTTAAGCACATTTACTCCTTATGTTCACATCACATCCAGGCAGTTGGGCATCCTGAAAAGTTAGAACTAGAGGAAACCCAAACAGATGATCCATATTTCACAGGTGAAAATGACCCTCTATGATTTGCCCAAAGTTACCGGCTGGTGAGAGGAAAGGACTGGAGTCTGGGTCTTCTGACAGCTGGCTAGGGCTTTCCTCATGAACAAAAGTAATCACCCACGCAGAAGAAAAGAGCGTCCCTATATATTTAAAAAGAAAGGGTAGATAAGTCTGTTCACAAGGAGAATCAACACAAGGCAGATGGAAGGACAGCGGAGATGAGGAGTAGCACTGAGGCTCGCAGCAGTGGTAGCAGAGACTGTGACATCCGGAGGGGGAAGGAGACCCTATCGCAGGATGGATTTACAACTAGAAGATAAAGGAGAATATAGCCCAAAGCAAAGAAATTTGAGGATGTGACTTCAGCGTTGGAGTGGAAAAGCAGAGAGCATCTTTGCTGTGCCTTCAAGAACAGGAACTCTATCTTTTTTATCTTTATTTCTACCTTCCCCAGCCCCACCTACATAATCATACACACCCATACACACATACACCCAAATGTTCCTGGGTGCTCCAGGAACATTTGAGGAGTTTGCGTATGTGTCGTCCTCTGCAATGATCTGCACAAAGACAGTACCACAGACCCAGGAGAATTGCAAACACCATCTCTTGATAGAAATCCCATTCTTTCTCCTGTGACCTGAAATGGGTAGAAACCATAAAAAAGTGGATGAAAATTATGAAAACAAAATACGCTGATTTATGACCTGAAAACAGCAAACAGAATATTTAGGTCATTAAATATGAAATGTCTGATTTCAAATCAAAAGTGTAGTTACATCTCAAACAAGAAGCAGTACAATTAATCAAAGTATGCGCCTGAACTATCGACACAGTTTTGCCATCTTAACTGTAGATTGCTTTATGCCAACAGCGAAGAAGCCTGGAGAGCGAGTGGCGATGAAATCATAAAAGGATTTGTCCACAGCTTGTTGAGAATGGAAGAGTTTTCCTTGCAAGAAGTGGTACAAAGCCTGGAAGAAGTGGTAGTCAGTTGGTGCAAGATCTGGTGAATACAGTGGATATTACCAGCACTGGACCACCAAACAGACATCATTAGCTCTTTTGGATGAATATCCAGTTTGGGACTGTGTTTCAAACTTCATCTTTATCCAACCATTGTACCAGATGCTTGCAACTGTCAAAAAGAATCCATTTTTCATCACACGTAACAATACAGTGTAGAAATGGGTTTGCCTTTATGTTGTGACAGCAAAGAAAGGCAAGCTTTGAGATGATTTCTCTGCTGACGTTTGTTTAATTCATGCAGAACCCATATATCCAGCCTCTTTACGTTGCCAATTTGTTTCAAATGGTCCAATATTGTTGGAATAGTAACGTCAAACCTTGCTACTAATTCACACGTAGGTTGAAATGGATTCGCTTCTACTACAGCTTTCAGCTCATTATCCTTCTTGGTGTCAGGTCGCCCATGTGGATTATTTTCAAGATTAAAATCACCAGAATGAAACTTCTCAAACCATCCACATACTGTGCGTTCATCAACCACATCCTTCCCAAACACTTCGTTGCTATTTCAAACTGTCTGCCCTGCATTGGTTCCACAACAGAACTCATATTCGAAAATAACATGAATTTTTGACTTATCCATGTTTTCACAAAAATTGCTCTAAAAAAAATCTGAAAGATAATGACGGGAGAACTGTGTGTTTGAAAGACTGGTGGTATATGTACCTTCACAATAAACATAAAACAAGAAGCGTCAAAGTGAAATGTCAGAGATATCAAACTTAGTACTTAAGGAAAATGGATATTTCATACTTAATAATCTAACACATATTGAGGATTGTCATATACCAGCTGTGAAAATCTTTCCAGAATCTGAAATGTCTAAAACTGTGGAGCAGTGTTAGATGGTGGACTCGCCTACCTGAGAGGGCTGGGACTTGGTTCCCCAGGTGTAACTTCCATGAAGGATCTAAGTTGCCCTGTCGCTGCATATACCCACCTTTTTTCAAATTTTATTTTTTAATCGACAAATAATAATTGTACATATTCATGGGGTACATGGTGATGTTTCTATACTTATAATGTGCAGTGGTTAGTTCAGGGTAATTAGCATATCCATCATCTCAAATGTATCATTTCATCCTATTAGGAAATTTACTATCCTTCTAGCTATTTGAAACCAAATAATATATTATTGTTAACTATAGTCATCCCACAGTGCTATAGAGCACTAGGATTTATTCCTCCTATCTTACTGTAATTTTGTATCCTTTAACAAATCTCTCCCTATCCCACCTTCTAGTAAAGGAAGATGTCATGAGCCAAAGTCTTCAAATCACCTCAATTAGTGATTGTAGAGGAAGCTTTATAAAACCTCACACTTGGATAAAACTATCAGAAAGTAGTAAAAAGTGTTCCACTGCAATAAAATGATGAGGTGGTATTTTGGGGGTGTAGGAAGGACACTGTTTCAGATCCTGTCTATTTACATGGTGATGCGGTCTTGCCTACTTTGGGAGCATCCATCACCTGCTATCCACATAGGTGATAAGAAGTAAAAACAAATTAAATGCAGGTTGATGGGTCTGGTGTGTACTAATTTATGTAAGACTAAAAAAAATAAAATCATTGTTGATTCTTAAAGATATAGGAAGCCCAGGGAAGGGCAATGAACATTCATTTCTATGTGTGCTAAAGTTATTTGTGAACCAGAGCTATAGGTCTACCTTAAGACCACAAAATTATTCTAGCCCTGGATAATTGTAGAACATCAGCTGAGGAAATAGAAAGATATAGAAATAGTTCACCATTATTCCAGCCAATGCTACTTCTTTTAGGTGTTCCAGTTGTGTTTTTTATTATTAGAGATTTGACTTCTAACAATGTTCTAGAATTCTGTTAAAAGTCTAATTGTAATGAACACTTGAAGAAAACTGTAGCTTGTTGTTATACTTTAAGAATCTTCTGATAATATTATGCTGTGATAGTAATATTATAATTATGGTGATATAAAGAAAAATTTGCAGGCTTGGGGCTGCAACCTCTCCAAGCCTATGGTGACCACCCTTCCATGCTACCAGCAAGGCTCAATGTAGTAATCTTGAATCTCTCCTGGGATGGCAATTTGGCCCTGTATAGTTAAGCCTGTTGTCTAAGCCATAGCTATGCAGATGCACCTTCTATGGGCTTTCCTGACACCCTGTCCTTTCATGACTCACACTCAAAATTCAATGAAAAACAGGAGAGAACTTTACCCATGTATGGAGTTCCCTAACATCTAAATCTTCTGATTTCCTTTGCCTCCTTGCTGTGTATTTAAAATGCTGATTCATCTACCTATTTTCAAAAGGGAACTCAGGGAATCTGAACAGAGTAGGGATTGTATATGCTACACTTTTCAGCTCTAACACAGTTAATAACTCTGCTTGTCTTCCACTTTAAATATATTTTTAATGTACAGAGGATTTACTGAAGAGATAGGAGCTTTGTGTCTCCACATATGCTTATAAACAACTAAGCATTTCGAGATCATAACTGCAATAAAAATATGCAGTATATCACCTTACCCCAGTCAGAATAACTTTTATCAAAAAGTCCAAAAATAATAGATGCTGGTGTGAATGCAGAGAGAAAGGAATGCTTATACACTGTTGGTGAGACTGCAAACTAGTGCAGCCTCTATGGAAAACAGTGTGGAGATTCCTCAAAGAACTGAAAGTAGACCTACCATTTGATCCAGCAATCCCATTACTGGGTATCTACCCAAAGAAACAGAAATCATTTTATCAAAAAGACACCTGCACTCAAATTTTTACTGTAGCAGAATTCACAATTGCAAAGATGTGGAATCAAGCAAAATGCCCATTAATTCACGAGTGAATTAACAAAATGGGGTATGTGTATACCATGGAGTACTTACTGCTCAGCCTTGAAGGATGACTTAATGCCTTTTGCAACAATTTGGATGGAACTGAAGACCATTATCCTAAGTGAAGTATCTCAAGAATGGAAAAACAAACACCACATGTACTCGCTATTAAACTGGAACTAAGTGATGAGAACACATGTGCACAGAGGGAAGTAAAACTCAATGGAAATCAAGCAGGAGGGAAGGGTGGGGATGGGCAAAACCCTGCCTAACGGGTACAATGAACACGATCTGGGTGACGGGCACACTTTTAACCTTGTCTCAAGCATTACAAAAGCGATCCATGTAACCGAAAACATTTGTACTCCTGTAATACTTTGAAATTTTAAAAAATGTAGTATATTGTTTTAGGCATGATAATTTTATTTTAAGTGCCTTACAAATCCTAAGTAATAGAATTTTTTTCTCCATTGGTTTGCCTGAGGTCCTTCATACTAACAAGTGTCTTGAAGGGAGCCCATTATTTTCGAAGTCACTCATCTCTGCTCTGAGTGACTTGCCACAAAAGCATTTCATGCTTTTTGACACAGGCAAACAGAAATGACAGATGCATCAGTTTAGACCTTAACCTCATGTGCTTTCTATATAAAACATACAAAATTCTTTTGAACTTTGCAGTTGTCATTTAAACTGTAATATGGTGTCAGCATAATGTGTCTAACAGTAAAATAATTCTAGGTCAACATACTTCTCCCAAGGTTACCTTCAAATGCAAAAACGGCGAAAACTTCAAGACATTGTTTTCATTTTCTTCTGCTGAATAAGCTGAATGTCTTTCAGGTTCTCCACCTTTTAGACCACAGGTTCTACCTCATTTTTATGCATTAGATTTTGTTTTATTTGAAAATATAAATTTATTTTTCCTGGTGACACCCTTGAAATGTGAGTTTCATAAGGCTCCTACCATAGTGATTAAAAGTTCTGATTTATCAAATG
>JAQIFY010004657.1:0-11614 GCA_028533085.1 Varecia variegata | reverse complement strand
ATAACATCTAATCCAGTTCCTGGCATATTCTAAATCTTCAACACATGATGGCTTTAAAATTTTGGAGAGAGAGAAGACTTGGATAGTAAAAAGGACCCTCAAGCCCTGGCTCTGCTGCTTGCTAGCAATTATGCGACCTTGGCCAAGTCATTTTATCTCTTTGATCTCTCATTTTCTCCTTAGCAAAACAAGGATAAAAGTACCTGCGTTGTCAGATTAATAGGATTAAAGGAGATAATAATATAACATGATAGCTGTTCAGATCTGTCTAACCCAATCTTCTTTCCTTCATGCATCACTTTTCCCTGCTTCTACCATCATTCATTCATTCACCTCAACAAATATTTACTAACCACCGACTGGGTACCGGAAACCACGCTTGGCACATGAGATACAATGGGGAAAAAAGAATAGACTGCCTGCCCTCATCACACTGATAGTCTAGGGGAAGATACAAATAATCAGTACAAGAGAATAGTAAGTGCCCTGATAGAATGTGGTACAGGGGACCAAGGGGACACAGAGGAGGGCAGGAGACCCAGCCAGGGCCAGGGTGGTGGGGAAGGAGGAGGTCCCCAGTCTCCCCTGAAAAAGGTGTGTGCTGGCTATCATGCCACCATCGCTCAGCCTCTGCCCACCCTTCCATGGTCTGCATGGGGATGCTGGGCTGCACCTACATCCCACTTTGCCTGCATCCCTGGCAGAGTCTGTAAGACGGATGGTGACAGAGATGACCTCAAGGATGGAAGAGTCTATATTAGTTTTCTAGAGCTGCCATAACAGAGCACTACAAACTGGGTGTCTTAACAGAAATTTGTCATTTCACAGTTCTGGACCCCCAAAATCCAAGATTAAGGTGTCAGCAGAGTTGGTTCCTTCTGAGGACAGTGAGAGGGACTCTGTTCCATGCCTCCTTCCCAGCTTCTGGTGGTTTGCTGGCAATCTTTGACATTCCTTGGATTGTGGAAATATCACCCTGATCTCTGCCTTCCTGTTCCCATGTCCTTCTCCCTGTGTGCATGTCTGGGTCCAAATTTCCTCTTTTTATAAAGACACCAGTCACATTAGATGAGGGTCCACCTGAATCCACTTCATCTTAACTATTCACACCTGCAACGACCCTATTTCCAAATCATGTCTCATTTTGGTGCGGTTAGGACTTCACCGTATGAATTGGGGGGTGGGGGCGGTGGGTTGCTGGCCATTGATAAAGCAAACAGGCTGTAATACAAAGAGCAACCTCCCTGCGGCCACCCGCCCCATAAATCATTAGCTACCAAGGGCTACTGAATTACCTTTGGAAGATGGATGACCCTGGGCTGGAAGGCTGCCTGATGAGGTTTCCCTTTGAATAATTCCATGTAGAAAGCCGGGTTTGAGAAATGGGGTCTTTCCACCAGCTCAGCCCCATCCATGCTGTCTCTGCCGGGTGCGTTCAAGATAAACACATTTCCTTATGGGCTGGCAGAGTGTCTGTGACGAAGGAAGAAAATGTACTGCCAGCCCCCAGGGAAGTATTTACTTCTGCCTAAGGCACAAACTGTGGTTTTGTTCTATTATTATTCATTGTTTATAGTACTAACTTATTAATAATAGTCATCATTTATTAAGCATGGTCTATGTGCCAGGCAATGTGCAAAGCACTTGAGCTCAGTAAGTCCTTAAATAATCATATGAAATACGTCCTATTACTCTCTCCACTTGATTGGAGAGCATATTAAAGCTCAGAGAGGTGACATGACTTTCTCAAAGTCACACAGCTAATCAGTGTCAGAGATGGGACTCGAACCCTTGCTCTTAACAGGAGGCAGCAAACTTTTTCTGTAAAGGGCCAGACAGGGAATACTTTTAGGCTTTGCAGTCACACTAACTCTATTGAAACTACTCACCTCTGTTCTAGTAATGCCAAAGCAGCCATAAACGATACATAAATGAATGAGCATGGCTGTGTTCTAATAAAACTTTATTTATACAAACAGACAGATGGCCATATTTGGCCAATGGGCTGTAGTATGACAACTCTTAACAGTTTTATGGCACTAACTTTCTCCATTTGGGCTCTGAAGTTTCCTGTACTTATGTGTTTCCACATAGAAAATGTACTGGCTCCTCATGGAGTCATCTAGTTTATTCAATTCATTTATAACGTCTTTATTGCCTTCTTAAAGGCTCTAGCTCTATGGAAAATGCAGAGATTCTGCTAGGCAGAGAGGCAAGATGTGTGACACATTTCAACCATTCATTACATTAGTGAGAGAAGGGCCTGCTATGCTGTAGTAGCAATAAATCCCCAAATCTCAGGGACTTCACAGAGTCCCTGAGATTTTTCTCAACTTCAGCATTATTGACATTTTGGGCTAGATAGATAATGCTTTGTGATTCAGTGCATCATGAGAGGTTTAGCAGCATCTCTGGCCTCTACCCACTAGATGCCACTAGCTTCTCCCTAGTCATGACAACCAAAAATGTCTTCAGACATTGCCAAATGTACCTTAGAGGGCAAAAATCATTCACAGTTGAAAACCACTGGGTTGGGACAACAAAAGTTTATTTCTTACTCTTGAGAATTTGGATAGAGATCATCAGCTCTCCTCGACAGTTATTGTGTAATGGTGCACAGGCATGCAAGATGCTTCCTGCAACTCTGCTATCTCGAAGTTCTTTGCTCCTTGCCACGCATATGGAAGAGACAGAGGATGGAAAACTCACCCCCCTCACTTAACTTTCTCAGACCAGAAGTGACAAATGTCGCTTATGCTAGTGAGCCACTGGCCACGGCCTGACTGCGAGGCAGCAAGAGCATGTGGAGTTGTTGGCAATCTCCACCAGTCATTCACTCACTCAATACACATTTGGTGATACCTATTCGGGTTGACAGTGTGCTAACGCTGGGGATGTCTCAGTGGATAAATCAGATTTTGTCTCTGCCCATATAGTGCTCACATTCTTGCTTTATTGTACACATCTAGGTTGCAAAAAACAAAAAAAGGAGGATTCTCAGGTTTGATAACAGAGATTATGGAAAGGATATGTCTCCGTGTGAGAAATAAGATAGAATTATCTCAACAATTAGGCTCGGTCCAAAACTCCTGAAGTCCCATTAAGAAGCTGAATAAATACCATGAAAGTCTGAACCTAGGTGATCTTTCTTCCCTTGTTCCTCTACTATTCACATGTCCAAAAACAGACTACAAAAATCAATTACCATCCAATAATGAGTCTTTGTTGGCCACTTTCGCTAAGTTATGCTAGGGCCACTCTCAGTTCCGCAGTGTCTGTGGCTCACAACAACATTCATTCATTTGTTGCTTATGTACATCTGCATGTCATCTGCAAGTGGGTCTCAGCTCTGCCCTGCATCTTCTTTATTCCAGAACTGAATGAAGGGCAGCCCATTCTCAGTCATGAGTCAGAAGGAAAAGAACAGTGTTGCAAACACTGTTGACTCGTGAAGTTTCTGCTTGGGCATGAAATTTATATCTACTGAAATTCCATTGGCCAAAACAAGTCATGTAACCAAATATGACATCAATGGGGCAGAAAGTGTACTTATCACTCAGGGAGGGACATGGGAAAGGGGCCCTAGCTGATAGGTGAGTTTATCACCTAGAGAAGGCCTCTGGCATCTAGTAGGTGGACTCCAGAGATGCTGCTAAACATCCTATGATGCACAGGACAACAAACAATTATATAGTCCAACAAGTCAAGCAACTATTTTGAATGTTTAATATAATATAATACAATCTACTAAGGTGATTCTCAATTTTTCCCCCAGCCCTAGGGAATATGTGCCAATGTCCAGAGACAGTTTTGGCTGTCACAACAGGAGAGATGCTACTGACATCTCTGGTAGAAGATGAGAATGATGCTAAACATTCCTACAATGCAGAGGATGGTCCCCTACAACAAAGAATTATCCCACCCTAAAAGTCAATACTGTGAGATCGAGAAACCCTACTCTACCACAAGAGACTCTGGGTTCCTCTATTCACTCACTCACTCACTCTTAATGATTTACTGAACATCTGTTGAATGCCAGGCACTGTGCTAGGCCCTGGGAATATAATAGGAGCTAAAATAAACATGATTCCTGCTCAAATGGAGTTTATAGTCTACTTAGATTGACAGACATTAGTCAAATAATCACAGTAACAAGTGTTTCACTATAAACTAAAATAAATGAAAGAATGGAATAGATTCTATAACAACCTGTTGGGAAAGAGTTCTAAAAGGCTCTAAAAGGATGAACACACAGAAAGTAAGGGGTGAGTAGGACATCATGCAGCTTAACCTGACAGCAGGGACCAGATCACCCAGGGCTTTGTAGATCAGTCTAGAGAGTTCGGTGTTTCTCTTATAAGCAATGAGAAGCCATTAATAGGTTTTAAGCAGGGAAGGAATAATCTACTTTGGGTTCTGAACAGATCACTCAAGCTGCAATGTGGAGAATGGTGTGGAAGGGGACGGAGTGGATACAAGGAGACTCCATCTGCAGATTGTTGCAATCTTCCAGGGAAGGGGTGATGGGAGCTCAGAGTAGGGTGGTGGTGGGGAAGATGGAGCAAAGTGGATATATCTGAGAGCTAATTAGGATGCAGGGTATGTAGAGGGGGAGAAGTGTTCAGACTATCTTCTAAATTTCTGGCCTGTATCCATGGGTGGATTGTTGTGAGTTTCAGTAAGATAGAAAACACTGGAATAGGACCAGGTTTGGGGGCAGGAGAGAGCAGGAAGACAATATAGTCTATAAAAGAATGAGTTTAAGAAGTGATTAAGGCACCCAAATGAAAAAATCGAGAAGGCAGCCGGAGACCTGTGTCTGCAATTTGTGAAGTTAGGATAAGAATAATCATCATATAGATGACCGAGCCTCACATGGAAGCCTTTGCATTGGACCCCAATCCCCGTTTCTCATCATTTGTGGCTGGTTTTCCTTGACTCAGTGCCAGTAACCATAACAACTCGATGAAGATAGAACCACTTGGGTCTGCTTCCCTCAGAATTCATTCATTCATTCAATAATCTTGGATGTTTGTGTGTCAGACTTTGTCCTTGGGGGTTGCTGATGCAGCTGTAAGTGAGAACAATCAAGGTGATGGCATTTAATATTTTATGGTTTCTTCCTTTGTGTGGATTGCTCAAAATGACCGATTCTTGCTCTTTCATATCTGGTCTGGAGTAAATAATCTCATGATGAAGGAAATGCTTGCCCGTAAAATAACCTCAAAATTTTAATAGGATAATAGAATTATAGTATCTCAGCCTTATAGTGGTAGGATCTGTTTAGTTCAATGATGTCAAATAGATCTCCTCTCACATGCCAACTTCAATTGCTTGGTAGTGGCTGCCTGGAGAGTTAGGCTGAGAATGATTCAGCTGGAAAGAAACAAAGTGATCGATTAGTGATGTCTGTCAAGGGTTTGATATGGGAGAATGGAAGGTAATTACCCACTGTGCTGATCTCAGCTCATGTATCATGTTTATATATCACTGAATTCTATTTGATAGTATTTTTGTTAAGAAATTTTACATATGTTAGTGAGAGACACTGGTCTATTATTTTCTTTTTTAATAATGTCCTCATCAGGTTTTCTTTTTGGAGTTGTGCTGGCCTAATGATATGAGTTGGAAACAACTCTCTTCTTCATTTTATGAAACAGTTTGTGTAATATTGGCATTATTTCATCCTTAAATATTTGGGGAAATGTGCCTATAGTTGTGGGGGAGAGGAGGCAGGGAGAGGCTTTAAATTGCGAATTCAATTTCTGAAATAAATGCAGGACTTTTTAGATTTTCTACGTTTTCTTCTTCTGTTAATTTTAAGCTGTACAAGGACTTTGTACATTTCATCTAAGGTGTCAGATTTAACCCATTCCTTTAAAAGGTGAAGAAACAGTAGCTTAGCTGGGACAATTGACATGCCCCAGGCCATGTAGTAAATGACAGATCAAGAATAAGAACTCAGGTCTTCACAGGGTCAGTCCACTGCTCTCAATCTGCCACATCCAGGCTTACCCTACTTCCAAAAGTACCAGGAAACTGTCTAAAACTCTTTCCAGAAATGGCATACACATGCATTTTTAAATGCCCACATGCTTCAGTATTTAGCATGATCTGGTGACAAAGAGAAAGCTGTCCAGGGTAAAACCACTCAACTGGAGCCTTAGATTTTAGCATCTTACCTGCCAAAGCCTGAAGCTTTTTGAGAAAAACTCATGGGTAGCAAGGAAAGGAATCCTGCTCTGTCTGAGCTGCCCTGGAAGGCACCCAAGCCTGCCTTAGTGACCCCAGTTGAGTGCAGAAAGCCAGGCTGTCCGTGCGGATTATTCCCGGCCAAGTCTGGGCCTGGCCATTGGAAGACAAAGTCCCCAGGGACCATCTCTGCCTAACCTGACCTACTTAGATGTGACATGCCTGATGGGGTCAGGAGTGGAGCTGATGGGGACGGACAAGAAGGAAGGATTGGGGTGGCCCAAAGGGAGACTGATCTCCCAGGATTTGGCTCAAAACACTCCTGGGGGAAGGTCTCTCCAGAAGAGAAGCAGTTGTTAAATCTGACCACATCTGCGCCCTGCTTCAAACCTTTCAGTGATACCCTGTGCGCTCATGAAATAGTCCAGACTCTTTAATGTGACCTTTAAGGACTGACCACGCCATGCTTCTCTTTAATAATGGCCTGAAAGTCATAGGAAACATTCTTCTAGACATTGACCTAGGCAAAGAATTTATGACCAAGATCCCAAGAGCCAATTCAGCAACATCAAAAATAAATAAATGCGACTTCATTAAACTAAAGAGTTTGTGCACAGCAAAGGAAATGATCAACAAAGTAAATAGACAACCTACAGAATGGGAGAAAACACATCCGACTAAGGACTAATATCCTTCGCCCATTTCTTTCAGGTGTCTGCTCCAAATCCCACTTTATGAGCGAGGATCCCCCATCCATTCCCCCCTCTTCCAACCTCTCTTACTCCCTGTTTTCCCCACCATAACACATATCATCACTTGACCTATGCATGCCATGTTAATCCATTCATTGCTTATGATTTGTTGCCCCTCACTAGAATGTAAGCACCCTGAGGGCAGGACTTATGCTTTTCACTGCTGTAACCCCAATGAGTAGAACCATCCACCCATACTGTTGATTGAAAGATTAAGACTCCGGGCAATATGGTGGATTGACAGGTGTTGACAACCCCCATGCCACAAACACATTATTAGAAAAAAAAAAAATTAAGTAATACAGAGCCTGACTCAAAATAAACAAAAGCACATCCCAAAGGGTCAGAAGTAAAGAGAGAACCGAACACCGTGGGGGTGAACTCTGGCTGAGACCCGGGCCACCCAGGGGAGTTCAGACACAGAACACAGGCCCCAGGGACCAGAGGGCTAGAATTCTAATGTCACCACGATGACAGGGGACGTGGATTGGGGCTCTGCAAGGGGTGGGGGGGAGCTGGATGTGGGGTCTTTCAAAGGGAGCAGAAAACTGCACTCCCAGCCCCGATGAGCCTGGGCTCCTGGCGGGTCTCTCAGCCTGGGTTCCCCCAAAGCAGATCCTGAAACAAAGAGTTGGATCCAGGCAGTTTATCTGGAAGGTGACCCTAGGAAGCATAGTGAGAGAGTGGAGGAAGAAAGGCAAGTTACAACTGTGGGCAATTGAGGCTCAGTCCTGCTGGGGACCTCTGGGAGACTGTGTAGAACTCACCTTAAATCATCCCGTGGAGGAGGGGGATGGGACATTTATCCACCCACTCCCATCCCCCAAATGTAGAGGGCCGCTCCCAGGACATTAACTTCCCCCATGCCTCCAGGCTGTTCTAGAGCACACCCAGATAAACTCCCATGAGGCTGGAGAAAGCTCTCAGGCAGAGAAGGGGAGGCAGACACTCCAGTTGAGAAGCTGTGGGCCACAGGCTGGGAGACACCTGCAGCTAAAGAAAAGCTCGAGTGGTCCAAAGGGATGCTGGGTGGAGCAGCTACTATAGTGGCGGGGCAGGTGCGAGTCTCCAGTAAGGAACTGGAACGCATGCACATATCGTGGCATACGGGTCTGATTTTTATTCTGCCTACATGATGCAGAAATCCTCAGCTAAGAAATTATCAAATATACAGCTCTTGAGGCCCAGTAGGAAGAAAAGCAATAACACTGTGCAAAGACGGAATCTATTACCAGGAAGGTCTGTTGGTGCCTCCACCCACCACGCTGAGTCCCCAGACAAGGGGCCAGACCCGTGGAAGGGACTGGCAGAAAGAAACCGCCCCGACTGCCAGCACGGAGATGCTCCCACGTAGACACAGCAGTCAGGACGACAGAGAGCAGGATGGTCAGCTCACCAAGGACAATGTCAGGAAGAAAGGTTCTCTTCTCTTCTCCCTCCTTCCGACCTTAACACAGCAGGGGAAGGAGCAGGCGAGTGTGTGGAGTGTAAGGAGAGGGCAGATCAGTCCAGCCAATGCTGAGGAACCCAAAAGGGGAACTTGGAAAGAAAGGTACGATTGAAGTTTAAAAATGGACTAGGTGTAGCGAGGGGGACCCTTGTGCACTGCTGGTGGGAATACACAATAGTCCAGCCACCGTGGAAAACAGGATGGTGGTTCCTCACAGAATTAAAAACAGATTTACCATATGATCCACAATTCCACTTTTGGGTATTTTCACAAAAAGAATTAAAAGGAGGATCTCAGGGTGTTTGTATATCCATATTCATAGCAGCATTATACACAATAGCTAAACTGTGGAAGCAACCCCAGTGTCCATCAGTGGATAAACAAAATGCTGTACCTGTGTACAGTGAGATATTATTCAGCCTTACAAAGGAAGGAAATTCTGACACATGTTACAACATGGTTGAACCCCAGAGCATTACACTAAGTGAAATAAGCCAGTCACAAAAAGACAAATACTGCATGATTTCACTTAAGTGAGCTACCTGGAGCAAAGTCACAGAGACAGAAAGGAGAAGGGTGGTCGCCAGGGGCTGGTGAAAGGGTCAGGGAAAGGGAACCTTAGTGCTTAATGGGTGTTGAGATTCAGGTTTGCAAGATGAAGAGTTCTGGAGGCAGGCGGTGGTGGCTGCACAAAAATATGAATGACATTAATACTACTGAGCTGCACACTTAGAAATGGTTAAGGTGGTGAATTTCATGTTCTGTATATTTCACTATACTTTAAAAAATTAGGAAAAAACATGTAATGGTGACTAGGCTATTTTAGTAGCCCAAGGAGATGGAAAAATTATGGAATACAAATGCCTTACAAGGTAGCAGGAAGGTTGGAAGGTGTGACAGAGACTGCCCTTGTAGTAGTCACTGGGAAAAATTAAACAATTTCATGTGTATTTCTCAATAACGGGAAACTTCTCAATTATACAGGCTCTGGTGGCAATTTCTGAAATCTTTTACAAATTGGATAAATCTTCCCTTGTCTAGTGTCTACCCTTATGGATGCATAAGCACAGGAGCACACACCCACGGAGAGTTGAGGAAGCCCTCTGTAACTGGCAACATCCCACCATAACGTTGCTGGTTTTGTTGGCAGAACACAGGGCATTTCAATAAGCATATTTTCTGGCTCTGCTGAGAAGCAGGGTATCAGTCACAATCCCAATTTTAAAATCTCTTGCTTCTATTCCATTCCAGTGTGTTTCAGGAGGTTTCAAACAGTTGGCAAACTTTCATCCATTGGTGTGTTTACGCACACTCCCCACCCGTGGGAGGAATCACAATTTTGAGACGCTTCTGCCCAAGTCTGACATGGTGTAATAAGATCCCAGAACATCTGTCAGGCGATTACAGGGTCCTGTCCCCATCATTCATGTACCGTGTCCTGCAACTGTTCCACAAGGTTGAGACAGCAGCTCCCCTCAAGGCTTGCCATGTCACTTGTGGCCAATGAGCTGCCATATCTGTTCTGTAGGCTTCATTCGAAGGTGAACAGTTTGCTCACCACTGTTTTTCATCAATCAATGAGAAAGCACAAGGCGAGAACTGTGGGAAGGGCCTAGCTAAAAATAATGATAATTAGTACCTGTCCCCATCTGCCACTCCAGAGCCACGCAGCTGGTGGTCATAAAGATTCTTCACTGCTCCGCATAGCTGGTGTCCATAAAGATTCTTAACTCTCTCTATAGATAAAATCACCTTTTTGAAACCTAAAGGTAGCTTTTAAGATATCTTCCAGACCCCGCATTCCAGTGGATTGCAGACCCACCCAGTGGCCTGTACCAAGAAACCTACTCAACTGGAGTTGTGCCCCCAGGGCCTGAAAGAACACAAGAAGATGATTTCTACACCCCTATAATTTTGCCCCAATCAACAAACCTAATTGCCTAATCCCTTGCCCCTAAAAACCCTGTCTCCCAAATTCTCGGGGAGGTGGATTTGAGAAAGTTCTCGTCTCCCCTTTTAGTGCTATGCAGAATAAAGACTCGTTCTCTGCCTTGTAAACTTTGCTTTTTCAGGATATTGGGTTCCTCTTGGGCAGCAGCATATGAACCTGGTTAGGCGGTAACAAAGGGACAATTTCTCTTTACTTCGACTTGGGTCTCACAGCTTCTAGGGAAGCGAGGAGAGCTTGGCAAGGGCTCTGGAGGAAAGTTTTCTAAGAAACATGAGGTTGATGGTCACGATTCCACATCTTACAAACACACCTTTCCTCTCCACCACACAGCATGGTGGGGGCCTCTTCATTAAAGTGCTGGAAAAATGCCCACAGCCTTTCCACTTTCCAGGCCCAGGAAGACGGAGATGGAAATGGGCTAGTGGGGGCTTGCCCACACGCCATGCTTCTCCCACTACCGTGGTGCCTTTGCAAGGGCTGCTCCCTCTGCCTGGAACACACGCAGCCCACGCCGTGCCCGCTGCCCCCTCCCGCGATTCCAGCCCCTCCTTCAGATCTCAGTGCCGAGCCCCTTCCCCAGTCTAGAGCAGACGTCTTTGTGAGATTCCCTTACAGAACCAAGTCTCTGTTCTTCACGTTTTTTTTTTTCCCCACTCTGTAACAATTCACCCATTTTTAGAGAATTTGACTACAATCTGCTTTTCCACCCAGACTCTAGTTTCCACAAGAGCAAAGACCATGTCTAATTTTGCTCACCACTGTATCTCCAGAATTTGGTGCACTGCCTGGTACATGGTCAGTACTCAATAATATTTTAACGAATAAATCAACTCATCCTATTTTACCGAGAAATGCAAATGCATTCAATAAATATTTGACTAAGTGAATCAGTATCTTTTAAACTGGCATAATATTATTAGTACCTACCTAATAACAGTACCTACTTAATAAAGTTATTAGGAGAATTACATTAGTTAATGCAAATAAAGCTCTTAAACAATGCCCAGCACATAATGAACACAAGATAAATATTAATCTCATTGTTATCTCACTGTGCCCTTGGTAGGAAGATATCTTAAATTATTATCAAAGTGGGATTTTTTTTCTCCATATTTTCTGGTAACCCAGCCCTTCCTTAGCCTGGACATCATTTTTCAGATGTGGAAACTGAGGCTCAAAGAGACTCTAAGCTGCACAGCTGGGAAGTGGCAGAGCTTGGATTCCAGTTCACATCTCCCAGACTCCAAAACACTCGTGTTTAATCCACTT
>JAQIFY010004656.1:0-11614 GCA_028533085.1 Varecia variegata | reverse complement strand
TAAATACGACTCAATGGCTTAAAACAGAAAGCCCCGGAGGAAGGATAAGGAGAGAGTAGTCTGAGCCAGAAGATGCTAATGCTGATACCAGTGATGCCTGGCTGATTTCCCTCCAGCGTGTCTTTCTTCTGCTGGACGGCTGTCCCAAGAGCCCATGTGGAACTCTGAGTAGTGCACTGAGACTGAACTGGCTCCAAGCCCTGGTCTGCCCACGTGACATGGGGACTCAAGTTGATGCTCTCTCAGGTTCCTTCTAACTCTGATATTTTACAAGTCCATGAGTCCCTAAGATTTGTTAAACTGGCATAGGGCCTTTTATGCACATAAAAAGAAACAGAACCCTTAACTCAACAATTCTACTCTTATAAATTCATCCTAAAAAGATAATCCAACATGTGTGCAAAGCTGTAGGTACAAGAATGTTCACTGCAGTGTTATTTATGACAGCGAAGAGTTAGGAAACCCTGGTATTCAGCAATAAAGGATTAGTTAACTCAGCATTTCCCAAAGTGTGTTCTGTTATATAAATGGGTATTACCAGGAAAAAAAAAAGAAAAGAAGAAAAGAGATTGTGACATTTCATGGTCAAAAATTTTAAAGAAACATCACCTTAAACAAAGAACAAAGTTAGAAAGATTCCTTTACTGGCGAACTTCATTGGCCTTTTATACAGCATATATTAAGCACTCAATAAAATTTGTTGAATGATTGAACAGATGAATGAATATTTATAGTCCAGTAAAAAAGGCTATTTGCTTCGTTTTTTTTTAAGTCATGGAACATGTTGCCTCCCACTGTGGTGGAGTAGTCGTTTATAGGACATAACGGGTGGGGGTTAGATGGCTATTTCTGCTTTATTTATTTTTGGCTGTTTTCCAGGGAAATATTTTAGGTAGGTGAGCAAGGTTACACCTTATAAAGTTCCTGGAGGTCAAGAGATCCTGCCTCGAGCACTCTTTGGATGCTAGACCCAGGCCCAGAGAGCAGGCAGCAGCAGAAGACATTGTTCACACACCTATCCAACGAGTCCCATCTGTTTTCTATAAAAATGATTGGCTCAGAATGGAAATATATATTTGTTTGGAATCCCAGATTCCAGAGTCTTCAACTAGCACCTACTGACACTGTAACTTTTCACAGGCAATATGTACCTTCCAAACAAGATGAGGGATATTTATATTATTTATGACTATGAGCCTTTACTCCCAGACTCCTCGGAATCAGATTCCCAGTGAGCTGGGCTGGACCACATGTGAGTTAGAAAGACTTCTTTGTGCTGCTGGCCTTGCTTAATCTAAAAGTAAACATAACATATGGCAGAATCAAGAGTTTATAAACATCTTAACACACAGGAGCATAAGACCTAAAACAAAGCCACAATAATAATAGCTAACATTTATGGAGTGCTTAAGGTATGCCAGCATTGTTCTAAGTAACTTTATATGGATTAACTCATAATTCTTACAGCAATACTATAAGGTGGGTACTGTGGGTGTTCCCTTTTTTACAGTTGGGAAAAACTAAAGAACAGAGAGGTGAGGCAACTTGCCCAAGGTCACACAGCTAATGATAGAACTAGGATTTAGACACAACAGTCTGTCTACAGAATCCATGCTCTTAGCCAACACATGATTCTGTCGCTTCAATTGGTCCTAGGCCCACCTATGGATGGGCCTTCTTGGAAAGAGCATTGTGAATCACTGGAGAAGTGACACAGTACATTCAGAGCGAAGGAAAAGGTGATGGGGTGATCCACTGGACAAGATCAGAAGGTGCCTGGGAGAGGCATCCACATGTGGGGAAGGACAGGAGGAGAGAGCCCTGGGGCTTCATGCTCTCACTGTAAACACTGTGGTCCGAGCTGTGAGGGGTCCCCACCACCACTGCAGATGGATCAGGGGGCTGCTTGGAGTTTGCATAGCAACGTTGCACCAGAGAGAGGGTGCATCAGGGACCTGGTGGCTTCCATTCCTGGGTTGCTGCAACTGACGCCATTCCAAGCTCTCAGGTCCAGAGTGCCAGGTTTACACAGCACTTGGCTTTGCTGCACCCACCTCCACATTGCCCTGGCCAGGCTGGGGAGGGAGCAGGGAGAGATGACACTCTCACATACCCCGTGACTGGGAACAGAGCACCCCCCACACATATGGGGGATTTGAGCAGAATGGGAGCAACAGACACTGCCTGAGGAGACCTGAGTGACTGCCTCCACAGGACCTGAGCAAGGGGACAACCCCGGATGCCCCATGGCCCAGCCCCACAGCCCTGGCTGCACTGGGATTGTGGCTCCATCCCTGAGGCTCTGCCCCGAAAGGCCCCAGCACTGCTGCCAGAATATGTAGCCCCACCCCCACAGCACCCAATGGCCACTGTCCTTCTGCCAGGGACCCATTAGCCTCAGGCCACCATCTCACCTGGACTCAATTGGAGTGAACACCCACAGCCCTGACACCCATGACCACTGCCTAGATAGCCTCGCCTAGCTGCCACTATCACCGACACTGGGAGACCAGGTAGAACAATCTCCCACAAAGCCAATCTCCATGGAGAAGAACTTGCCCAGTCCCCAACCCAACCTTCCAACAGCAGCCTGGGTAACAACCCGCCACTCTGTACATAGATCATCCTGCACCAGCTTGGACTGTGACAAGGACAGGGAAATGTGACAACACAGAACAGCTGCATTACAGGCTCTCAATTCAGCTTCCCCTTCCCTGCCAGGTCAATTTTCCAGAGTAGGTCACAAAAGTGCCACCTAGGGACCTCTCCTTCTTCTCACTAAGTAGGAGAGTTCCCAGCAAAGGAGGTGGGCTGCAAACATATCTGCCCTGAGCTGAGAAAATAGGTTTCAGATAAGAAGAAACCAGCAAAAGAACTCTAGCAATGTGATAAAACAAGCTAGTTCAACACCCCCAAGGGATCATAATGGATCTACAGCAATGGACCCCAAGCAAAAAGCAATAGTCAAAATGTCAGAGATAGAATTCAAAATATGGATGGCAAATAAGATGAGTGGGATTGAAGAGAAAGTTGAAAATCAAAACAAAGAAGCCAAAAAAAAATAATTTCAGAACATAAATGAAAAAACTGAAAAAGCTGCTAAAGAACTAGACAACATAAGAAAGGATATAACAGAACTTAAAGAAATGAAAGAGTCATTTAGGAGAATTTCAACATACAGCAGAAGCCTCAACAACAGGCGAGACCAAGCAGGAGAAAGAATCTCAGTCAGAGCTTGAAGACAAGGTTCTCGAACTAACCCAGTTAGTCAATCAGTCGAAGATGAAAAAAATAAAATAAAATAAAGAAGACTGAACAATCACTCAGAAAAATATGGGACTATGTGAAGTGAACAAATATGCAAATTATAGGTATCCCTGAGGGAAAAGAAGAAAAATCAAAAAGCATGGAAAATCTATTCAAGGGAATTATTGAGGAAAACTTCTCTGGTATCACCAGAGATTCAGACATCCAGATACAAGATGGTCATCGAACACCAGGAAGACTCATAGAAAATAGGACATCTCCATGACACATACTCATCAACTTTTCCAAAGTCAAAATGAAGGAGAAAATTCTATTAATACAAGCAGCAAGACGAAAGCAACAACTAACCTACAAAGGAAAACCCATCAGGCTAACAGCAGACTTCTCAGCGGAGACCTTATAAGCCAGAGGGATTGGGACCCCATTTTTAGTCTTCTTAAATAGAACAACTTCCAGCTGAGAATTTTGTATTCTGCAAAACTATATTTCATAAATAATAGAGAATAAAGACTTTTCTAGACAAGCAAACAGTAAGGGAATTTGTCACTATTAGACCTGCCCTACAGGAAATATTCTGAACTGCGTTATACGTGGAACAGCACAATAGATACCCACCGGTGTAAAAACTGTTGAAAGTTAAAGCTCACAGCTCTTATAAAACAATAGCACAAGGGGGTAAACAAAACAACAAAGTATCATCCAACATGATGAACAAAACAGTATCCCACATACCAATACTAACACTGAATGTAAATGGTCTTAATGCCCCACTTAAAAGATATAGACTGGCTGAATGGATGAAAAAACACACCCCATGTACATGCTGTCTCCAAGAAACACATCTAACTCACAAGGACTCGCACAGACTCAAGATAAAGGGATGGAAAAAAATTCTATGCGAATGGAAACCAAAAGTGAGCAGATGTAGCTATTCTCACATCAGATAAAATAGACTTTAAATTAACAATGGTAAAAAAAAGACAAAGGTGGTCATTATAGAATGGTAAAAGGATTTCAGGTCTGCAGTGAGAAAAAAAAATGGTAAAAGGAGCAATTCAACAAGAAGACATAGCAATCCTAGATATATATACAGCTAACACAGGAGCTTCCAAATTCATAAAGCAAATTCTACTAGATCTAAGCAAAGAAATAAACAGTAGCATTGTAATTGCCAGGAAATTTGACACTGCACTGAGAGAGCTAGACAGATCACCAAAGTAGAAAATCAAAAAAGAAACACCAGACTTCAGTGAGACTGTAGAACAAAAGGGCCTAACAGACATTTACAGAACCTTCTACCCAAAAACTACTAAATATACATTCTTCTCATCAGCACATGGGACACTCTCCAAGAGTGATCATACCTTAGGCCATGAAATAAGTCTCAGAAAATTCAAGAAAATCGAAATCATTCCATGTATCTTCTCAGACCACAGGGGAATAAAACTAGAAATCAATTCCAAGAGAAACACTCAAATCTACACAAAGTCATGGAAATTAAACAACCTGCTGCTGAATGACCCTTTGCTCTATGATGAAATTAAGATGAAAACCAAAAGATTCCTCAAACTAAATGATGAAGGGTACAGAATCAAAAGTCTATGGGACACAGCAAAAGCAATCCTAAGGGGAAAGTTCAGAGTCTTAAATGCCCACATCAAAAAGTCAGAAAGATCACAAGTTAACAACTTAAAGTCACATCTCAAGGAACTAGAAAAAGAAGAGCAAACCAAACCCAATGCCAGCAGAAGAAAAGAAATAACAAGGGTCAGAGCAGAAGTAAATAAAATGGAAAGTGAAAAAGAAAACATCAAAAGATTAATGAAATAAAAAGTAGGTTCTTTGAAAAGATAAACAAAATCAATAGACCACTAGCCAGATTAATCAGAAATTGAAGAGAAAGGACTCAAATAAGCTCAATCAGAAATGAAAAAGGAGACATTACAACTAATACTGCAGAAATACAAAATATCATTCATGAAAACCTCTATGCCCACAAACTAGAAAACATAGAGGAAATGGATAAATTCCTAGAAAGACACAACCTCCCAAGCATGAATCAGGAAGAAACAGAAATCCAGAACAGACCAATAATGAGCAGTGAGATTGAAGCAGTAATCAAAAATCTCCCAACAACAACAACAACAAAAAGCCCCAGACCAGACAGATTCACAGCCAAATTCTACCAGACCTACAAAGAAAAAGTTGTACCAATCCTATAGAAATTATTTTACAACATCAAGAAGGAGGGAATCCTCCTCCCTAACTCATTCTGTGAGGCCAGTATCACCTTGATACCAAAGCCAGGAAAGAATACAACAACAACAACAAAAAAGAAAACTACAGACCAATACCCTTTATGAATAAAGATGCAAAAATCCTTGACAAAATACTAGCAAACCAAATTCAACAACACATCAAAAAGATAATTCACCATGATCAAGTGGCTTTTATCTCAGGGATGCAAGGATGGTTCAACATATGCAAATAAATAAATACAATTCACGACATAAACAGAAGCAAAAACAAAGACCATATGATCATCTCAATAGATGCAGAAAAAGCATTCAATAAAATCCAGCACTGTTTCATGATAAAAACCCTCAACAAACTAGGCATAAAGAAACATACCTCAAATTATTATAATAAAAGTTGTATATGACAAGCCCACAGCCAACATCATAGTGAAAGGGGAAAAGTTGAAAGCATTCGCACTAAGAACTGGAACAAGACAAAGGTGCCCACTATCACCACTTCTATTCAACACAGTGCTGGAAGTGCTCTAGCCAGAGCAAACAGGCAATAGAAAGAAATAAAGGGTATCCGAATTGGGAAAGAGGAGGTCAAACTACCACTGTTCACTTACAATATGCTGTTGTATCTAGAAAACCCTAAAGACTCCACCAAAAGACTCCTAAAATTGACAAATAAATTCAGCACAAGTCTCAGGTTACTAAATCAATGTACACAAATTAGTAACATTTCTACAGACTAATAACAGTCGAACTAAGAGTTAAATCAAGAACTCAATACAATTTACAATAGCTACAAAGAAAATAAAATACCTGGGAATTTACTTAACCAAGGAGGTGAAAGATCTCTACAAGAACTACAAAACAGTGATGACATAAACAAATGGAAAAACATCCTATACTCATGGATTGGTATTAATAGAATCAACATCATTAAAATGTCCGTTCTGCCCAAAGTGATTTACAGATTCAATGCAATCCCCATCAAAATACCAACATCATGTTTCACAGATCTAGAAAAAGTAATTGTACACTTCATTGGGAACCAAAAAAGAGCCCAAACAGCCAAAGCAATCTTAAGCAAAAAGGACAAATCTGGAGGTATCACATTACTTGACTTCAAATTATACTACAAGGCTATAGTAATCAAAACAGCATGGTGTTGGTAGAAAAATTGAGACTTAGACCAATGGAACAGAGCAGAGAACCCAGACATAAAACCATCTACCTACAACCAACTGATCTTCAACAAAGGAGACAACAATATACACTGGGGAAAGGAAGCCCTATTCAATAAATGGTGCGGGGGAAGCATGTGTGCCTGGCTTCTGGCTAGGGCTCTGCTTCCAAAAAAAAAAATTAATTAAAAATAAATGAATAAATAGATAGTGCAGGGAAAGCTGCACAGACATGTGCAGAAGAATGAAACAGGACCCCTGTCTCTCACCATATACAAAAATTAATTCAAGATGGGTAAAAGACTTAAATGTATGGCATGAAACCATAAAAATTCTAGAAGAAAACATAGGAAAAACTCTCCTAGACAGAAGCCTGGGCAAAGAATTTATGACTAAGACCCAAAGGCAAACACAGCAACTACAAAAAGAAATAAATGGGACTTAATTAAGTCAAAAACTTCTGCACAGCAAAGGAAATAATCAACAGATTAAATAGACAACCTACAGAATGGGAGAAAATATTCACAAACTATACATCCAATAAGGGGCTAATATCCAGAATCTACAAAGAACTCAAGCAAAAATCAGCAGGACAAAAACAAACAACCCTATTAAAAAGTAAGCAAAAGACATAAACAGAAGTTTCTCAAAAGAAGATAGACTAATGGCCAACAGACATATGAAAAAACACTCAATATCACTAATCATCAAGGAAATGCAAATTAAAGCCACAATGAGATATATCGCCTTACCCCTGTCAAAATGGCCATTACTAAAAGGTCAAAAAACAATAGATGTTGGTGTGGATGCAGAGAGATATGAACACTTATACACTGTTAGTGGGACTGCAAATTAGTACAACCTCTATGGAAAACAATATGGAGATTCCTCAATAAAATAAATGTAGACTGTATTCAATCCAGCAATCCCACTACTGGGTATCTACCCAAAGGAAAGGAAGTCATTTTATCAAAAAGACACCTGCACTTGAATGATTATTGCAGCACAATGCACAATTGCAAAGATGTGAAATCAACCTAAGTGCCCATCAATTCATGAGTGTATAAAAAAATATGTGGTATATATACCAGAAGTACTACTTAGCCATAAAAAGGAATGAAATAATGCATTTTGCATGAACTTGGATGGAACTGGAGACCATTATCCTAAGCAAAGTATCTCTGGAATGGAAGAACAAACACCATGTGTCACGTGTGCTTTCTAATAATTTGGAGCTAAACAATGGGCACAAAGAAACGTAAAGGACATTGGAAACCAAGAAGGAGGGGAGGGTGGTAGGAGGTGAGGGATAAAAACTTACCTATCAGGTGCAATGAACATTATTCTGGTGATGAGCACACTAAAACTCCAACTTAAGCATGACACAAGCTATGCATGTCACAAAACATGTACCTTCTTAATATTTTGAAATAAAAGAAATGATGAAACGGAGGTGAGAGTGTATACGTAACTTGGCCCAGGTGGCACAGCCAGTTAGTGATGGAATTGGGGTTTTGGTGGGAAGGATATCTAGGTCATACAAAAAATAAATTTAAAAAAATTTAAAAATAAATCGGCCCTAGATTCTTCAAAACAAAGAAAAAACATTGTTCTATTGAGATTTAGAACATTTATAGTCCAGTTTGGTGAACTTTTATATAAAAGTGACACACCTGATTAGCTACCATCCAAATCACAAAATAGAACATTAGTCACAGCTCAGAAGCCTGCTGCGTTATTACCTCTTCAAAGGTAATCACTATTTTGTCCTTCATCACCATAAAGTAGTCCTGCCTGTTTTTGAACTTTATGTTAAGTAGAGGAATCACAGAGTATACGCGGTATCCATAAATAAAGTTCTAGGAGCACAGCTGTGCTCCCTCGTTTGCACGTGTGTTCCACTACAACAGCAGGTGAGTCACTGTGGCAGAGACTGAAGGGCCTGCAAAGTCTAGAAGATTTACTACCTGATCCTTTGCAGAAGAAGTTTACCGAACTCTGCTATATAGTGTTCCATTGTAGTGATCCCCAACATTTTTGACACCAGGGACTGGTTTCATGGGAGCCAATTTTTCCACAGACAGGGGCATGGGTGGAGCTCTGTGGCCCACTCCCTAACAGGCCACAGACTGGTAACAGGCCACAGACTGGTACCAGTCCACTGGCCCAGGGGTTGGGGACCATGGTTCTATTGTATGAACGAACTATAATTTATTACCCATTTAATTGTTTATAAACATTTAGGTTGTTTGCAATGGGAGGGGCCATAATAAACATTGGCATTGTACATATCCTTGTACACGTCTTTTGGTGCACACACGTACACATTTCAGTTGATATACTGAGATATAGAACTGCTGGCTCACAGAAGATTCATGTTTTCCAAAGTGGGTGCACCCATTTAACTTTGTCATAAATCAGGTGACCAAATACGTGTGATTGTGTTTCTGGACTCTGTTCCATTTCATTAGTCAGTTTGTCTACCCTTATATTAGTGACACAATCTTAATTACTATAGCTTTATAATACGTCTTAAAGTTTAATACATCTTATTCTTCTGTGACCTTGGCTATTCTCAACTCCTTCCATTTCCATATAAATTTTAGAATCAGCTTGTCAATTTCCACAAGTATAAGATCTGCTGGAAAGACATCTGCACTCGAATATTTATAGCAGCACAATTCACAATTGCAAAGATGTGGAAACAACCCAAGTGCCCATCAATACATGAGTGGATTAATAAAATGTAGTATATGTATACCATGGAGTACTACTCAGCTATAAGAAACAATGGTAACATAGCACCTCTTGTATTTTCCTGGATAGAGCTGGAACCCATTCTACTAAGTGAATCCCAAGAATGGAAAAATAAGCACCACATGTACTCACCATCAGATTGGTTTCAGTGATCATCACCTAAGTGCACATATAGGAATAACATTAATCAGGTGTCGGGAAGATGGGAGTGGGGAAGTGGGGATGGGTATATACATACATAATGAGTGCGATGCGCACTGTCTGGGGGATGGACATGCTTGAAGCTCTGACTCGGGACGGGGTGGGGGGTCCAGGGCAATATACGTAACCTAAGCATTTGTACCCCCGTAATATGCTGAAATAAAAAAATTGGAATAAAAGTGAAATTAATACAACTAGTATATTTGTTCAGTTGTAGATAATTGTTAATGTGGGTATTATTATATTGGGAAAATATTAATAAAACCTCATTCCAAATAAAAAATATCTGCTGGGATATTTATTGGAATTGCATTAAACATAGAGATTAATTTCAAGAAAACAAGATGTAACAACATTGAATCTTTCACTCCATGAACATGCCATTCCCTCCCATTTATGATCAGTAACTGTGTGTGGTCCTCTGTGTGGAAGTCTCAATATCTTTCAGTGAGCATTTTCTAGGTCTGTGATGTTTCTGATGCTCTTTCGAACCACATCTCTCCATGAATTCTCCAAACTAAGAAAAGAAGAAGCTCTATTTGCTGGACCCTGAGTGCTTTTAGAACATCCTTCTCTAAGTTCCTTTCTCAGCCTCACTCTTGCGAGATGTTCTCCTTGCTTTTTCTACTTACTGGGATCCCAATTATATTTGAAATCCAGGGGAAAAAATCCATCTCCTACTTGGAATCCTCCCAGACCCCTACAATCCCACAGTAAATGCCCCCAGTTAGGGGCCCTGTTATCTGTATTGCGAGTTTACCAAGTAATCATCCTCTGCTGCCTCACTTCTCTTGGGAATAAATTGCTGAGGAAGTTTTCAATGTCAATACACAACTTTTTATATCTTGTCTCTCTAAATATAGTGCACATTCACCGAGACAAATATACATTATTTTTCACTTTTAGTATCCCTCAAATATTCTTCCAGAGTCGTGTGTTCAGAAGGAATTTAATGTTAGCTCCTTCTTTGATTGAATTTTAGATTCATTTCCCCGAATATACTTTAGCTGGAGATTGATGAAAACCGGTTAGCCATGTCCTGGTCTTCCTGTAATTGACTCATACATCATACACGAAGTAATTCATGGATTTAAAATCTTTTAATGCTTGAAAGCTAAAATTTTCAATAAATTAAGGGAAATATATATTTTTTGTTTTCTTTCCTCCTTTCTGTCTTTTTGATGGGAGAGGTAGGCAGCTAGTTCAAAAACAGCTTTGAGAGAAAAAAAAAAAACACATTATCATTTAGCCTTTGTTGTTAGCTCATTAAGTCCCTTTGAATCAGGGCATGAAATTACGGAAGATGCAAATCTGTTATCCATAATTTGCAGTTGTTGACACGCAAGACCCTGTGTATATTAATAAATCAGTTTTCAAAATGCCAAGCAGCTTTTTTTGGCTCATAAATACCGATGGTGGCCTGTGTGACCCAAATAATTTGTTTCCGAGATTGGAAAGTACGTAGATGTAGCCAGGCAGGTTTAGAAAAGAGAGAGGCAGAAACAGAGAGAGAAGCAAGAGGGAAATGGCCAGACTGAAACTGGAACCGGTTTGACCCCCACACTGTCCTCCATGATTGGGATCGAGCCAAATGAGGACAAAATAAAAATCGGTAAGTTTGAGTTTTTGACAAAGGGGCATGGAGAGGCTATACACGGATCATTTGGGGCTTATGTTTTGTTTTTAAAAAATGACACCACAACAACCAGCCTGATCCCGCAAAATGCTCCCAGCAGCTGGCTCCTAGCGATAAGCAGAGGTATTTCACAGTCTAATACTAATCATATTTGGGCATTTCAAGTAAGATTGGAACACACTTTTTTCCCCTTTCATAATGTGTATTTTTAAGTTCAAAGCAAGAACTTGTTATATGTGCGAAAGATCCCCTTGAATCTAAACTAGGAAACAGAAAGAAAGAGAAGTGAGGATGTGGCTGGAGGTGGGAGGGGGAGTTCGAGA
>JAQIFY010004655.1:0-11617 GCA_028533085.1 Varecia variegata | reverse complement strand
GTAGAGTGACTTATGTTCTTCTGGGTAGATGCCCAATAATGGGATTGCTGGATCAAATGGAAGGTCTACTTGAATCTGTTTAAGGAATCTCCATATTGCTTTCCATAGGGGCTGCACTAGTTTACAGTCCTACCAGCAGTGTATGAGTGTTCCTGTCTCTCCGCATCCACGCCAACATGTATTGATTTGGGACTTTTTGATAAAGGCCATTCTCACTGGAGTTAAGTGATATGGAATGAAGTGTTGCCTGATTCTAGAATTGCAATGAAGCCAATTGAGATCTCTCCTGCAGAAACTGGAGATGGAGTGCTATCTCCTTGGATGTTTACATTTCAAAGGATGGCTCCAGGGTCCTGAGAAAGACATTCCCAGGTCAAAAAGCTGACAAAATGCCAATCTAGTCTTCAAAAGGATTTATATACATTTCAAAGAGGAGTCAAGTATGTACAATTACAAGTTTTCTGAAGTAAATACTCAAAGGGGAGAGAAATCTTTCCCTTTATTTTTAAGAGAGAAAATTAAGCCCCTTATTTTAATTTGTATTTGTCCTTACACTGTCATTTGACAGTTAAATCAGAAATAATTCATGTTTTCACTGACTCCCAGAAAGCACAATTCTTAATGCATAGAAATATTCAAGCCCTTAATTAAAAAATTCTCTGTGTATGTGGCTACCATTTTCCAAGCCTAAGTAAAGCTTCAGCCTGGGGACTCCATAATTGAAAGTGCCAGGAAACCACTTTCAAAGCCAAAGAAGGCACGTTGTGGCAGAATTGTTTTTACTCCTAGATTCTACTAGTTCAAAAATGTTGTATTAACAACATAGTAGAAGAGACATTCTGGTTCCATTTTAAAAAGGCCATTTTTTTTTATTTCAGCATATTATGGGGGTACAAAATTTAGGTTATATATATTGCCCATGCTCCCCCCCCCCAGTCAGAGCTTCAAGCATGTCCATTCCCCAGACAGTGCACATCGCACTCATTATGTAGGTACACACCCATCCCCTCCCCCACCACATCTGCCTGACACCCAGTTGATGTTATTTCCAAATGTGCACTTAGGTGATGATCAGGGAAACCAATTTGCTGGTCCTGCACGAGGTCCAACAGACCAGACTAAATATCAAAATGGAGTCACCCATGTTAAAGTTCCGAGTCACCAAACCTAAACTAAGTTATTATTTGACCTTCAGAGAAATCAGCAGAGAGAAATAACAGCCAATTTCCCAAACTGGCCAGTTTCAAACTTCAGTGGACATGATAATGAAGTTCTCTCTGTTTTAATCCTTAACCTGAAGTAACCTGATATTAACCAATCAGTTATTGTTCTGTTGTTCAGTCTCCCTGGCCTGCCTTACAGGGAATGTAACTTTGAGATGACCAACCCGTTTTTTGTTCTCTGTTTCTGCTTTCTTCCAGCCTTCTCTGTCTATAAAGCCAAGCTCTTCTACTCAGTTCTTTGGAACATTTCTTCTATTTTATGGAATGAAGTGTTGCCTGATTCTAGAATTGCAATGAAGCCAATTGAGATCTTTAGACAATCTGATATAATTTTGTCCTTTGATGTTGTACATGTGTCTTATTCAGTTTAGGTCATTCCTCCAAATTCATAGATGGGTCCCCATTATGTGTGATCATTTCTTTATCCTGGGCTAATTATCCATGCAGTTTTAGGAATCAGTGAATACCATCATCTGACACTAAAGCCAGAGACTAGTTCAGGAAAAATGGATGAAATCAAACCCAATCAGCCTCAAGGAAAGGAGAGGCTCACAAGGAATCTTCCTGAACACAGCCTGGACAGCAAGTGCCATGGAGACACACTCCTTATCTGTTCTCCATCCCTTCCCCAGGATCTAGGATTCCCACAAAGATCTCATCCAGTCTCACAGCTTTAAATACCACCTACTAGCTATCAGTGCCAAATGTGTATCTCTAGGATAGATCGCTCCCCAAACTCCCAACTTCTATATCCAATGGCTTACTTGATATCTCTCCACTTGGACACTGCATCCTTCACATGCCCCAAACTAAACTCCTGATCATCCCCTCCAAACTGTTCTACTTGCAGCTTCCCACTCTCAGTGAATGGCAATACCACTCTTCCAATTGTTCAAGCCCAAAAACCTTGGAATCCTTTTTGACTCCTATCTCTCTCTAATATCAAGATGTTATTCTAACACATCCAGACTCTGATCACTCCTTAACACAGTTACCACACAATCCAAGCCACCTTTCCCTCTCCTGGGTTATTTCATAGTTTCTCTTGCTACCCTTTACCCTCTATAGTCTAGTCTCAACACAGGAGACAGAGTGAGCCTCTCAAAACATAACTACTCTCAAAACAAAACACTTCCCTACTAAACCCTATTCTTTATTTCACTCAGAGAAAGAGCCAAAATCTTTGTATTGCCTCCATTAATGGGGCCTCTTGTCTTTTCTCCTACAACTCTCCCCTCACTTTGTTCCAGCCACACTGGGCTTTTGTTCTGTACTTGCTAAATTCTTTCTGTCCCAGGGCCTTTGCATTTGCTGTTCTGAATACCTAAAAGACTTCCTTGAGATCTTCACATGCCTGGTTCCTTTCTCCCCTCAGGCTTCAGCTCACATGGCATCTCCAAGTAAAAATTTCCCTGACCACTCTGTCTACATTAGTCCCCTATTCATCCTGTATCAAATTGTCCTATTTTGTTTTCTTTATAGTGTGTCTTCACTTAATTGTTTACTTGGTTATTGTCATCTTCCCCACCTCATCCCACCTCAACTAGAATAGAAGCTCCACGAGATCAGAGATTTTCTCTGTCTTTTTCACACCATACCTAGCACATTATAGGCCCTCAGTAAATATTTACTGAACTCCTCAATAATGCCCTTTTGTGAGACTAATTTGAAACACTTGTCCATATCGTCCATATAGCATAGTCTGGGCTGTCATATAAGGAAAACCTGGTCATCTAATTGTAAGTGCAGGGTGTTATAATTCATTTAAAAACTTTATTGCATTCACTGTGTCATTTTCTGTAATTGTCAAACTTGGGAAAATTCCCAAGAAATCCATCAATCCTCAATAAAGACTCCTAGGAATAAAAATTTCATAATTCCCCCCTGGATCTCACTCACAAATGGGACATAGCCAGGCACGCAGGTAGCAGCGTCACTGCATAGCTAGCCAGAAAGCAGGCAGCCTCTGCAGCAGTCAGCCTGAGCCTGCTCCCACCCTGGAGGCTGAAGCAGGTCACCTGTCCACTTTGAGGTTCAGGTTTCCCCCGGGAGAAATCCAAATTACAGCAGCTATACTTGTTGTGCTGTAAATGGCTTAAACAATTCAATTAATAAAGAATTAATTTTTTATACAGAGAATTAATTTAAAGGAAATTATTGTTGCTCTTTATTTTCAACATGTTCTTGTTACCACTAGATTATAAATCCCTTGAAGGCAGAGAACATTCATCATTCTATATGTTCATAGAACACACATAGTAGAGTCTCCGATTATACTGACATATTTGACTGGATTCTGGAAGTGGCCTGATATTTACTGACAACACATTGCTTTTAAAGTAGCTGATATATTTTTACTACAAAATCTTTACTAAACTCGATGAAGGACAACAGAGCAATCCCTCTCCTTGAGACAGAGTCTAATACATGAAACTTAAACAGAAATGATTAAGAAATCATTCCTCAAGTCAAGAAAAAAAGATATTTCAACAAGTTCCAATCAATATATTCTGGGAACTAGAGAGCTAGAATAAAGAAGGCTATCTCACCTGTATAGATTATTATGGCCATAATCAGGGAGATTTTGTCAAAGCAGCATAAAATAAATTTTTAATAGAATTTGAAAGAATTTAAGTCATGCTGCTTGGTAAGGAGAAATTTATAGTGTGTGATATACTAACAGTGGAAAAACCATAAGCCTTGGAATCAAAGCCAGGTATAAACTGCAGGTCTATCACTTACTACCTGTGTGCCCTGAGCCAAATTATTTAACATCTCTGATCCTCAATTTTCTCAGTAGTAACACAAAGATAATGAAATTATACCTGCTATGGACTGAATGTTTGTGTCCCCCCCCCCCAATTCATATGTTGAAATCCATATCCCCAATGTGATGGATTTGGAGCCAGGGCTTTGGGGAGAAAAGTAGGTCATGAGAGTGGAGGCCTCAGAATGGGATTGTCCTCATAAGAAGAGACAGGAAACTTCCTCTCTCACTGCTCTCTACCATGTGAGGACACAGTAAGAAGGTGGCCATCTGCAAGCCAGGAAGAGAGCACTCATCAGGAACTGAATCTGCTGGCACCTTGATCTTGGACTTCCCAGCCTCCAGAACTGTGGGAAATAAATTTCTGTTGTTTAAGCCACTTAGTCTTTGGAATTTTTTATAACAGTCCAAAGTGACTAAGACAATACCTAATACCAAGACTGAACAGAGTGAGAGCTCAAGAGACACTAGGTGCCTTCATAGGTGAGAGAGAAATAAGCTGACACAGATGATACCAAGCAGGTATGCCAGGATGGAGTTGAGTGTCCTGGGAAGCAGGGCAATTAGATTAAGGAGTCTGGAGGTTAGTTTTACACCCAAAGATGGAACTTTTATTTGGATCAAACTGAAAGTTAATATAGGGTCTCAGGAGAGTCATAATATCATAGCAATATCTTGAGAAGACTATACCTTCTCCATAGGAGAGGCTGAGGTGGGTAGAGGCCAGAGGGAAAAGGACTGATTTGGTGGCAGTGAAGGTCTGGATTCATAAACGATGATGGTGATAACAGTCCATGACTAATAGCATATGGCTATTATATTACAGTGTGTTAGAGCAGTCAACCCAAGTTATTCCTAGGGAGACTTGGCACAGGCTTTTATCAATATACTCAAGCGTGGGCACTTAGGAGGCATAGTTTGTCTTTTTAGCTTTTAGTGACTTTTCTTTTACAATAGGAAAACATTACATTTAACAAGCAAAATAAGATAACTTATCAACAGAAAGACTTGCTTTTAAAAAACACTAGGGTTGGGTTTTTTCCATCAACTAATGCATTTCAACTAGCTCCTGAGTGAGGCTGAGAATGGCAAAAAGCCCACTAGTCTTCCTCAACCCTTGTACTCACCACATTTCAAGCCAATACTTTTCTCCTAAGACAAATTTCTCTTCAAAGGAAATAAAATTTATTTTAAACTTTGGCAAAGCCTCATTATGCCTCAGCCCCATTCTACATAAAATATTAATAACACCCCCTTATACAGTCCTTCATGGGTTTAGACTTTTTAAAAATATAGATTAGATCCTACTTTTCTAGAGCCTGGCAAAGCTTTCGTGTGTTTGGAGTTATCGTGTATTGAACCCACTTTTCCAGAGTTGAAGGGTTTAGGAAAACACAAAAATAACAACTACCTTTTATCAGCCGCTTACTATAAGCCAAACAGCTATATTAAGGGCTTAACACACATTATTTCATTAAAACATCACCAAAAAAACAAACAAAAAATAACTATGAGGTGCTGTCCCCATGCCATAGATGAGGAAGCTCATCTTAGAACAGTGGCTCTCAATCACGGCTGCAATCAGAGTTGCCTGAAGAGATTCTTACAAATAGCTCCATGCCTAGGCTGCCCCTCGGACCACTGAAATCAGAATCTTTGTGGACGTGACCCAGGCATCGGGCATCAGTAGATTTTAAAGCTCCATGGGTGAATCCAATGTGCAAAGTTGAGCACCACTTTTCTTAATAAATCGCCCACGGTCATTCAGGTTGAAAATGGCAGAGGACAATCTTTCTATTCCAACATCCAAGATCCTTACAACTGCATGTAGTCACAGTTCTTAAAACTCTGGCAGCACAATGAGAATCATCTGGAGATATTTTTTAAAATATCAGCCCCAGCACCCAAAATTCTGAGTCTAGTGGTATAAATGAAGCTCAGCCATGGTAGGTATTTTAAAAAATCTTCCTGAGCTATTTTAATATGTAGCCAAGTTTAAGGCTCATTGCTTTATATTATTCTTATCAGTTAATATTAATGGTAATATTTATTCTTCTGCATACCTTGAAGGGTTTCTCAAACCAATCTATTTTTCTACATCCTTTCTCATAGGTCTTTTCTTGCCTGAAGGGAATGTATGTAGAGTTCTTGACCTCCATCTGCTAATTAATATGATCAATGACTTTAATAATGAGTATATATTGAATATATCCTATATAACACATACACCCAAACATTAGAAATGGCCTTAAAATATGGAAACATAAATATTTCACCAGTGATTTTTTTTGACAATATACAAATCTAAAATAAAACAAAAAGAAAGAAATGGCCTAGAACAGGTTCAAATAAGTTCTAGAAATGAGATAGGGAATGACCACCATCAATAAGACCCTTAAAAGCTGAAAATTAAAGAAAAGGCAAATATCATATATCTAGAGGGCCTCATAGAGGGCTAGGCACATTGGAGGTCATTAAAGAACTTTTGTAAATGGAAAGCATCACAATAAGGAATGTTAAGAAGGGGACAAGATGCTCAACTGGGAAGATATGGATAAGCTTAAAAAGTGCTAACAGCTAAAAATACTATGATTTTTTAAAAATGATTCTTTTCTTGTTATTTTTAAGCCTTATTTATACTTTGCTTTGTTTTGTTTTGGGGGAGGTATTTAATGGCCTTATTGAGGTATAATGCTATATAATAGAGTGCACATATTTTAAACTTATAATTTGATGTTTTGATATAGCTATACAACCATGAAACTATAACCATAATCAATTAAGAGAAAAAATTGATAATCTGGACTTTGTTAAAATTGAAAACTTCAGCTCTTCAAAAGACACTACAGAGAGAATGACAAGAGAAACTACAAGCTGGGAGGAAAGAAGTTTCCTCATGGCCTGTTGTAATTATGCCTCATGATTAAGCAATTCCCATGATTAATCTGATTTTTGTTATTACAGATCAGTTTGCAATTTCTAGAGTTTTAAAAACATGGAATAATACAGTATGTACTCTTTTTTTGTTTGGCTTCTTTTACTCAGCATAATTATTTCTAGATTTATCCATTTTGCTGCATATTTATTCCTACTCTTTGTTGAGTAGTAGTTCATTGTGTGTGTGTGTGTATATGTGTGCATGTGTGTATATATTCCATGACTTCTTTATTAATTCATCTGTTGAAGAACATTTGGATTGTTTCCAGGTTTTAACTATTGCAAATAAAGGTATTATGAACATTTGTATACAAGTCTTTGTGTAAACATATGCTTTCTTTTCTCTTGGGTAAATATATAGGAGGTGAATGACTAGATCATACAGCAAGTGGGTGTTTAACTTTGAAAGAAATTGCCACTCTTCCAAAATAGTTATACCATTTTACATTCTCATCAGCAGTATATAGAAGTTTCTAATCCTCCATATCCTTACCAACACTTGATAGGATCCATTTCTTTAAATTTAGTCATTCAAATAGGTGTGTATTGGTATCTCATTATGCTTTTTTAAAAATTATGTTTTAATTTACTTTTCCCTGATGACTAAAGTTATGAGCATTTTTTCAGGTTACTTACTAACTCTGTATCTTATTTGGTGAAAGATATGTTCAATTTTTTAATGAATTTATTATTCTTTTAAGTGTTTTTTTTATATTTTGGGTACAAATCTTTTAGGAAACATATGCTGTGCAAATATTTTCTCTCAGTCTGTGGTTTCTCTTGTTATTCTCTTCATAGTATCTTTTGAGGAGCTGAAGTTTTTAATTTTAACAAAGTCCAGATTATCAATTTTTCCTCTTATGGATCATATTTTTGTTGTTATATCTAAGAAATCTTTTCCTAACTCAAAATCACATAGATTTTCTCTTGGGTTTTCTGCTAGAAGTTTTATAAATTTAGGTTTAACATTTTGATTTATGATATATCTTGAGTTAATTTTTGTATATGGTGCAAAGCATGAATTCATTTTTTTTTGCATATGGATATCCAATTTCTCCCATATCACTTGTTGAAAAGACTGTTTCTCCATTTAGAAATGTACAAAGGTAATTGCTGTTGTACCTTTGTGAAAATCAATGCGGGTCTATTTCTGGACTCTATTCTGTTTCATTGATGTGTTTAGTTATCTTGACATTCATTACTGTATCTTTATATTATGTCTTAAAATCAGGTAATGTTAGTCCTCCAAATCTACAAATTTGTTTTTCTTTTTAAATGCTCTTGGATATTCTATGTCCTTTGCAACTGTATATGAATTTTAGAATGAGCTTATAAATTTCTACCAAAAAATGCTAGGATTTTGATTGGAATTACATTAAATCTATAGATCAATTTGAGGAAACTTGACATTCTAACAATACTGAGCAGGGATCAGTAGACTGTAAAGGGCAAGACAGCAAACATTTTAGGCTTTGCAGGACATAGGGCTCTGTTTCTATTACTTAACGTCGCTGTTGTAGTACAAAATCACCCATAGACAATATGCAAATGTAGATGCATGGCTGTGTTCCAATAAAACTTTATTTACAAAACTAAGCCTGGGCCAAATTTGGCCTGTGGGCCATAGTTTGTTAACCTGTTAAGTCTTATAACCCATGAATAAGGCATGACTCTCCATTTATTTAGGTCTTTGATTTTCCTCAGCAATGTTTTATGGTTTTTACTATACAAGTTATGCATATCTTTTATCAGATTTATCCCTAGATATTTTACATGTTTGATTTTTATTATACATGACATTTTTATTCCAATTTTTATTGTTTTGCTAGTATATAGAAATACAATTAAATATTTATAAATTGATAATGTATGCTGCAACCTTGCTAATATTATTTCTAATAGTTTTATTTTAGCTTCCATTGGACTTTTTTTTTTCTTGCTATTTTATAATTTGTGCTTACTCTTTCTTTTGTTTGGTACAAAAACAACAAACTTATTTGTTGCAAAAACAACTACTTGCACAAAAAAAGGAATAATTTATTCTTTTAGACATAATTGTACTTTGTAAAACTTTTGCAAGGTGCAAATGTAAGGAATAGAAGGCAAGGGAGCAAGAGTACATTATGCCTCAACAGTTCTAAGGGCCTCTCTGCACAAAGACTCAGGACAGTAACTTACTTTCTCAGTGTGAAAACAAACAAAAAACTTGAGGAAAAAGGTTAACTAATGGGCAGCACATTCTGTTTAATAAGGCAGGGAAACATAAGGTGTTTTTTGTAAACACTTACATAAATATTGTAAAAATATGGTAAATAGAGGTCCTACCATTGAAAAAAGAGCTTCCATCCTTGGGGAAATTCACTTATGTGCAAAAGCTCACTCTCCACCTCTGAGATCCTTGTGCATAGTTGCTTCTAAACTGACAGGATGGATACTAGGCGAGAAGTTAGTCCCTCAAGGTAGGCAGTGTAGAACCAAATGAAACCAGCAAAATAGTTCTTAACAGTTTCCTTTATCAGTTAGTTGGTACAAATTTATCTTCTCTTTGATTTTCATCCATTCCCTTTTCTTTAGTCTACCTTGGTACCTACTTCTAAGATTTCCATCAGTTTGAGCATTAGCTAGATTAGGTAAACAGATTGGCCTTCTCATCTTTGGTTGTCTCCGCATCATTAGACTTTGTTTCTTCAGTCCACTGTGTCTAGCATTGGCCATTCTCGGAGCTAGAGAAGTCATCCTATCTCCCCAAAGGGGGGAGGGGGGAGACTCCTCTCTATTTTATTTTACTTTTGTAAATTTTATTTATTTATTTATTTATTATTTGTATTTTTTTATTCAGAATGTTATGGGGGTATAAACACTTTGGTTACATATATTGCCTTTGCATGGCCCAAGTCAGAGCTACAAACATGCCCAATCCTCAGACATCATGCACCGTACCCATTAGGTGTAAATTTACCCATCCCCTCCTCCCCATTCCCACCTGCCCAACACCCTGTGAATGTTACTTCCATATATACACATAAGTGTTGATCATTTAGTACCAATTTAATGGCAAGTACATGCAGTGCTTGTTTTTCAAGTCCTGTGATACTTCACTTAGAAGAATGGGCTCCAGCTCCATCCAGGACAGTACAAGTGGTATTAGTTCACCATTTTTTTTATGGCTGAGTAGTACTCCGTGGTATACGTATACCACTTGTGAATAAAGAGTTTTACTTTTTCTATCCAGTATGGAATTGTTTTCTTTTTCTTGCCTTATTGTACTGACTAAAGGCTCCAGTTCAGTAGAAGTGGTAAGAGCAAACATTCTTGCCTTGTTCCCAATCATAGGGGAAAAACACTCAGTCTCCACCATCAAGTATGATGTTGCTTTTAGATGTTTTTGTAGATGTCTTTATCAGATTGAGGAATTTCCCTTCTATATTTGGTTTGCTGAGAGTTTTTAAAATCAAGAATAGATGCTAGATTTTTTTAAGTGTGATTCTTGAGATGATATGTCACTTTAAAAAAATTGTTAATATGAAGAATTGCATTGCTTGATTTTCAAAAGCTAAACCAACTTTGCATTCCTGAGTTAAAACCCACTTTGTCATGATGTATTACTCTATATATATTATTAGATTCAACTTGCTAATATTTGGTTTATAATCTTAGCATCTTTGTTTATCAGAAATATTGGTTTGTTATTTTCTTTTCTTGTAATGTTTTTGGCTGGTTTTGTAATCATGGTTATGTTGGCTTTGTAGAATTAGTTGGAAATTATTCCCCCTCTTATATTTTCTGGAAAAGTTTTTGTAGAATTGGTATTATTTCTACATTAAATGTTTGGTAGAATTTATCAATAAAGCCATCTGAGCCTGAAGTTTAATTTGTGGGAAGGTCTGTAACTATAAATTCAATTTCTTCAATAGATAGAGGACTGACTATTCATGTTATCTATGTCTTTATGAGTGAAATTTGGTAGTTTGTGTCCTTAAAGAATAAGTGTATTTTATCTAACTTGCAAAATTTTATTAGAATAAAATTGTTCTTAATATTCCCTTATTTTTTTAATATCTGTAGCATCTGCAGTGATGTCACCCACATAATTTCTGCTATTGGCTATCCATTTCTTTTCTCTTTTTTCCTAATCAGTTTGGCTACAGGTTTATCAATCTTATCAATATTTTTAAGACACAGATTTTAGTTCCCTTGATTTTTCTCCATTTTATTTTTTCTATTTTCTAATTCATTGAGTATTGCTCTACTAACTAGCTATGTAGTTAACGGTTAGTCATTTCATTGTGAGGGTCAGTTCCTACTTCACAAAATTGGTGTGAGAATTATATTGGACAATGGATATTTTCCACAAGAGCATTTCTAGGGCTCTTCTTTCTATTGTCAATTTATCTGGTATCCATTTTCTTCTGTATGAAGGACCTTCTCTAATATTTCTTGTAGTAAAAGTCTCTTGCTGATTTCTTTCTGTTTGTATATCTGAAAAAGCCTTTATTTTACTTTCTTTTCTGAAAATCATTTTCACTGGGTATAGAATTCTAGGTTGACAGGCTTTTTTTCTGGCACTTTAAAAATGTGGCTCCACTGTCTTCTTATTTGCATTATTTCTTAAGAGAACACTGCTGTTATTTTTACATTGTTCTTCTGTATGCAACAGAACTGTTTTTCTCTTCAAATATTTCTTCTATTC
>JAQIFY010004654.1:0-11619 GCA_028533085.1 Varecia variegata | reverse complement strand
TCAATGTCTTTGCCAATTGGCAGCACTTTTTTTATGGACACCAATGCAGGCCCGAGCTGACTAGGGGGCAATTAGAGGCAGACGCTTTATAGAGGCCAGAAAGAGGGAACTTTTCCCACACATCTGGGGCTGATCAGTTGGAAAGGGAAGGAGCAGGACAGGGACGGCACCATAGGTGCAGGTGCTGCTCTACGGCCTGCAGGCCATTGTGCCACTCTGATGGGAAACCCCGGGATCTGAGAAGGTTCCAGACATGGGGATGGGGTGCAATATCACCATGAGTACACTATAGTGTGAGGTCAAGTTTCCCCAGGAGGCCGTGTACAGCCCTGAAAGGAATCATAGGCTCCTTTTGGATTCTGGCCACAGGGTGAGTGCGATACCCTCGTGAGAAAACTTTCTCTGTCCAGACACAGGACACTGAATGCCCTGCAAGTGTCAGGGGTGCCCAAGGTGTGGGGTACACTGCTCTCTTTTCTTCTCTCACAGAGCTATAGGACAGGAAGCATCAATACCCTCTAACTTGCCCCTGATGCCTCATAAAGAACTGGAGGACCCTGAGATTCAACAGCCTCTGAAAGCCTAAATTAATTTTCTATTGTAATGCAGCCTGGGCTCAGTATCAGTTATCAGATGGGGAGATCTACCCTGAAACTTCAAAAGTTGACATTAGGAGCCCAGACGGATACCACTCAACTACTGTCAGTGGCCTCCACTCTCTACAACAACTGGAATTTGGAGTTAACATAGAGGGACCACCAAAAAAAGCTAAACAATTGGAAGCAGCTATTGCTGCACAGGCTCACCCAGCTATTCCAAGGGGCCCAGGAGATGATGGCAAGACTTGTTACCAGTGTGGTTCTTGAATTCAGGATTAGTGGAGACAAACGTAAAACAACTATATAAACAGGCTAAATGGCTCCACAAGTTCAGCAAAAACCAAGAGTTGTTGCTACTCCTGGGACGAATAGTCTCAATCCTGTTACTTCTCTTATTTGGTCCTTGTTTATTCAACCTTTTGGTGAGATTTGGATCTTTCAGGTTACAACAATTTCATGCAAAGCTAATGTTTGCCAGAGGGTACAAGTCTTTGCGTGCCGAGGACACAGAGACTCTCCCTGAAGATACTTTGGAACTCCATGCCTCCACTTTCAGATCTCGGAAATAGAAACTTTTAAGGAGAGGTGAGATGAGGGACATGGAGGGTCCATAGGTAAGCACAATACCCCTTCCCAGCAGGCGTAGTTACAGAATATGGATCATCTGCCCCCTTTCCCTGAAAGAATTCAGGCCTGCTCAGGGGGTAATATTAGGTAGGGGTGAGGGTATGGAGGTGGCACAGACCAATGAGGATAAAGAGTAGAAATGGCAATGGTGGGAATGGGAGTTTAGGGACTTTCCCTCTACCCAGGCATGCACAGAGGAATGGAGAACCTGTTCGAGGGTAACTTTTCTTCATTAGCATAGTAAAAATCACACCCCCTAGCTCCATGACAATTCCGGAGCCAGCCATATAAGGACAGAAAATGGGAGAGTACATGATTCTAGGAATCTCTACCCACTTCTCTGAAAAGACATGAAGATTCCACCCCCAGCTTAATGTATTATTAGGAACTAGCATAAAGGACAGACCCTAGCCCTGGGATGATACTGGTCCTTAATAGAGCAGTCCACTCTCTACTGACTTTGAGAGTGTACTATCCTTTCTATACTCTGTCTTTAAACTCAGGGTCTTCTCCACTCATGGAGAGAGACCCATTCCTCTCTCTCTCTGGACCATACTTTCACTTTGTATCCTTTGCTTTACAAAGGCTGCTTGTGTGGAAGTGCTCCCTGTCTGTCATCACTTTGTTGCACTGGCCCTGCTTGTGATTCTTCCAAGCCAAAGAACCAGGATGCTCTCTCAAAACCCCACCCCAACAAGACAACAAACATTTAATGAATACAAAGTACTAGGTTACCCACTTGATCTTTAAAACAATCCTGAGAGGTTTCACTCCAATTTCACATATAAGGAAACTATTGGAGACTTTACACACCATCCTAAAGTTATACAGGCCAGAAGTGTAACTAGAACTCAAAGCGCAAACTTTGCCTTAAAAGCCCATACTCATAAATATTTTGCTAAAATCATTTCTTGTAGAACTCAGAATTTCCAAAAGCTCTGATTTTTAACAGAAGTAATTTTTTTCTTGTTTTTTTTTCCCAAAAATGAATGAAGCCAATGTTTCCATAGTAGAAAATCAGCAAGGATATACAATAATTCAAAAACACCATCAACCATCAGGATCTAATCAAAATTATAGAATATTCCACAACAAGAGGCAAATAAACTTTCTTTTTAAGTTCCCATAGAACATATACCAAGGACAGTCCATATCCTGGGCTGAAAAACAAACCTCAACAATTTAAAATAAGTGGAATTATACAGAGTGTTTCTCTGACCACAATGGAATTAAATTAGAAATCAATAATAAAAAGTTAACCAAAGAGGTGTCGTATCACCGTTATTTCTTATAGCTGAGTTAACAAAAAACTACTCAAACACTTAGAAACTAAGCAAAACATTTCTAAATGATCCATAGATCAAAGAGGAAGTCTCAAGAGGAATTTAGAAAATACATTTAACTGAATGAAAATGAAAATATGACATATAAAAATTTGTAAGACATGAATAACAAGTACTGAGAGGAAAAATTTATAGCATTAAAATCATTAAGAAAAGAGGAACATTCTCAAATTAATGATCTAAGCTTTTGCCTCAAGAACCTAAAAAAAAGAAAAGAGCAAAGTAAACCCAAAGGAAGCAGAAAGAAGGAAAAAATGAACAGAAATAAATGAAATTGAAAACAGGGAAACAATAGAGAAAATAAAGAGCTGTTTCTTTGAAAATATTGATTAACTTAAAGAATCTCTAGCAAGACTAACAGAGAAAAAAGAGTGAACACAAAAATTACCAATATCAGGAATGAAACAGGGAGTGTTACTACAAACCTCCAGCTATCACAAGGATAAAAAGAGAATACTACAAACAACTCTACACAATATATTTAACAACTTAGATGAAACAGACCTATTCTTCAAGAAACACTAACTAGCACTACTGACCCAAGATGAAATATATTATTTGAATAGCCCTATAACTATTAATGAAATTGAATTTGTAATTTTAAAAACTTCCCCAAAAAGAAATCTAGAAGGCTAGGTGGTTTCACTGAAGTATTTTACCAAATGTTTAAAGAATATTCCAGGCACAGTGGCTCATACATGTAATCCCAGCACTTTGGGAGGCTGAGGCCTCCCTAATATTGGTCATGTATATAAAGTTACTTAACAAAATATTATCAAGTAGAATTCAGCAATATATTAAAAGAATTATATACCATGACCAGTAAGGTTTATTCCAGGTATGCAAGGCTGATTCAATATTTGAAAACCAACCAATGTAATCTACCATATCAACAAGCTAAAGAAGAAAATAATATGATCATACTAATTGATGCAGAAAATAATTTAACAAAATCTAATACCCATTTATGATTTAAAAAAAAAAGCTCTAGAGAAATAGAAATAGAGGGAGTTTTCTCAACTTGTTAAAGAGAATCCACAAAAAAAAATTAACATTACATTTAATGGTGAAAGACTCGATGATTTCCCCTTAAAATGGGAACAAGGCAAGAATGTCTGTTCTCGCCATTATTACTCAACATAATGCTGGAAGTTCTAGCCAGGACAAAGGCAAGGCAATGAAATAAAAGGCATATAGATTGGAAATGAAGAAGTAAAACTCTCCCTATTTGTAGTTGACATGATTTCTTATGTAGAAAATCCCAAGGAATCCACCAAAAAAAAATTCTAGAATAAGTGAGTTCAGCAAGATCACAGGATACAATATCAACACACAAAAATTGATTTCATTTCTACATACTAATAATGAACATATAGAAACCAAGTTTTAAAAGAAAATACCATTTACAATCACTCAAAATACTTAGATGTAAATTTGACAGATCATGTGTAAAACTTATATGATAAAAAGCACACAATTCTGATGAAAGAAATCAAAAAAGATCTAAATAAATAAATGGAGAGACATACCATGTTCATGAATTGGAAGACTCAACATAGTACAGATGTCAGTTCTCAAATTGATATACATATTTAATATGATTCCTTTCATAATCCTCATAAGGGTTTTTGTTATATTTATGATTATTATTATATTGATATTTGTATGAAAAGGAAAAAGAACTAGAATATCTAAAACAATTTTGAAAACGAAAAATACAGTGGGAGGAATTCATCTACCTGATTTTGAGACTTATATAGCTATAACAATTAGGAATGAGGTATTGGCAGAGGTATAGTCACATAGATCAATAAAACAAAATAGAGAAAACAGAAATAGACCCACACAAATATGCCCAAATAATTTTTGACAAAGGTGCAAAAACAATTCAAGATAGCCTTTTCAACAAATGGTATTGGAGAACTTGGAGGTCATAAGGCAAAAAAAAACAAAAATAAAAGTGTTGTCCTAAATCTCATGCCTTATATAAAGTTAGCTCAAAATGGATCACAGACTTAAATATAAAACACAAAACTATAAAATTTTAGAAAAAACAGAAGAAAATTTTGGGGACTGAGGTGGCTTAGTCTTGATACCAAAATCACGATCCATAAAAGGAAGAACTGATAAATTGCATGTCTTCAAAATGTAAAACTTTTGCTCTGTAAAGGCCCTGTTAAGAGGATCAAAAGACAAACAACTGATTCAGAGAAAATGTTTTCAAACCATATATCCAGCAAAGGATTAACATCTAGAATACATAAATAACTCTCAAAACTCCACATTAAATAAAGAAGCAATCCAATTAGAAAATGGGCCAAAGACATTACCATAGTCTGTTAGGGCTGCTATTTAAAAAAATGCCGTATACCAGGTGTCTTAGAAATAACAGAAATTTATTTCTCACAGTTCTGGAGGCTGGGAAATCCAAGATCATGGTGCTGGCAGATTCAGTGTCTGGTGAGGGCCAATTCCTGGTTCATAGAGGGCTGTGTCTTCACATGGCAAAGGGATTTCTCCAGGCTCTCTTTTATAAAGTCACTAATCTCACTGATGAGGGCTCTACCCTCATGACCTTATCACCTGCCAAAGGCTCTACATCCCAATACCAGCTTGGGGGTTAGGATTACAGCATATGAATATTGGGAGGACACAAACATTCAGACTATAGCAGTTGTGAAGAGACATTTCACTGAAGAGGATATGTAGGTGGTAAATAAGCACACACGGGAGGTTCAATATCATTAGCTCTTATGGAAATACAAATTAGAACCACAGTGAGATATCACTATATACCTATCAGAATGTCTAAAATGAAGAATAGTGATGATACCAAATGCTGGGGAAGATGCAGGAAATGGTACCACTCATACATTGCTAATGGGAATGTAAAGTGGTACAACTACTCTGGGAAACAGTTTCACAGTTTCTTTAAAAAGTAAACATGCAGCTACAACGTGACTCAGCAATTGCACTCGTGCGTGTTTATCCCACGGAAATGAAAACCTGTGTTCATACAAACGCCTGTATGGGAATGCCTGTAGCTGCTTTATTCATAACAGCCCAAAACTGGAAACAACCTGGATGGCCTTCAATGGGTGAATGATTAAACAAACTATCACATAATGATATATCATATAATGGAACATTATTCACCAACAGAAAGAAATATACTATTGATACACATGGCAACCTGGATGAATCTCTAGAAGATTATGCCGAGTGAAAAAAGCCAGTTCCAAAAGGTTACATATCGTATGAGTTCATTTACATAACACCCTTGAAATGACAGCACTACAGAAATGGAGAACAGATTAGTGGTTGCTAGGGGTTAAGGATACTGTGACTATAAACCAGCCAACTAGCAATGGTCTGCTAGCAACTAGCAACTGTATCAACCTTGATGTCCTGGTTGTGATATTTTATTATAGTTTTGCAAGTGTTACCATTGAGAGAAACTGGGCAAAGGGTGTGAGAGATCTCTCTCTATCTTACAACTGCATGTGAATCTACATTTATCTTAAAATAAAAAGTTTAATTAAAAAAACACAAAGGAAGGAAACACAGGTATTTAAGTGGTTACAGGATGAAGTAGAAATTTTATGCATAAAAACAATTGATAAAGTTATAAATGGAAAGATTGATAGATCTGACTGTAAAACCCTTAACATTTTTTTGTATTCAAAAAACTACCAGAAATCATTCAATGGAATACTACAGTGCCATAAGAAGAATAAGGCAAATCTTTATGTACTGTTAAAATGAACTCTAAAATATAAGAGAAAAAAGTTATATAAAAGTACAAATATTACTTTGTCATTTGTGTAAAAAGGAAAATAGTAATATAGAAATTTATGTATAAGTATGTAATATGGAGAAGGAAGTCTACACACACAAGAAATTGGGAACAATGGGTGCTTTAAGGAGGGGACTTCAGTAAGACTGGGGAGGAGATAATTCACTCTATTCTCTTTGGTACCTGTCAAATCTTAAACCATGCAAATGTACTACTCTTCAAAAAATAAATTATGTATTAAACAATAACATTAGAAAAATACAAAGATATCTTTAATAAATGTTTTAAATGCAAAGAACAAAGCAAATGTTAACAACAAATCTAATAAAGGATATTATAATATCCTTAATACATAAAGACCTCCTATTAATCATTAAGAAAAATGTACAAGGAGCATAAAGACAATTTTCAGAAGTTGAAATACATGGCTAATAAACATGCCAAAATGCTCTATACTGCCTCAGGAATGTGAGCTGGAACAATATACAAATGATAAGACATTGGAAACAACGAAAATGACCAAAGAGAGAGAAATTTTTAAACATGGTATGGTATATCCTTGCCCTGGAACATTATATAGACAGGTACGATAATTTTAAAAAATGGCATTGGTTTATAATGTTCATGATATGATAAAAAATATCAGCATGTAAAACTGAATATACAAAATTATGCCAATTAAAATGTTATAGCTCTCTAGCTTTGAATTTTTTGAGTACAGAAAAACAATAAATTCCTTGAAAAATAATTAAAATCTGGTGTTTAACTGTCTTTTGCTGGAACTCTAAAGATGTCTCATGGAAATTCAAGAGGCTTTTCTTATCCTGTTTGGTTTTCTCTCAGCCCCTAAAAGTTCCCTTGCTGAAGGCAGTTCTTTTTTCCCATCACCCCCATCAGTGGCAGCTGACATTCACATTCAATTAGCTTCAGAGACTCTCCTTAACACAGCTTAGATTCTTGGATATGGAATCCTCTCCTTGCCCACTGAGCTTGCCAATCAATCCATCAGACGGGAGAAGTCCAGGGGGACGGGTCTTGAAGTTCAAAGGAAAAGCAAAAAACAATTTATCGTCCAGGAATTGCTCCCGCTTTGGCTCCCACATCTGCCTCAATGGAAAGTGGCAAGTGGTTCTGATTACCTCCTTGTCACTCTGACTGCCAGAGACCCCATCTGCCAACCTTGCTGGGAGGTTGGCACTCTGTCCTTGTGCGAATGTTCTGCTTGAAAGTGCCTGGTCCTCTCTCCTTTCCCCTCTCTCCACATCGCTCTGAAACCTTCCTGATTGCTTTTCTTATTTGGGAGTCCAAGGTGTCACTCAACGAAATGAGAAACAAGCAGTGAATTGGGTGATCTCCAGAGCTCCCCTGGGCAGCCGCTGCCACCGAGGAGGGAAAAACAGAGGAAGGAAGGGGAAACGGAGGCTTCTAAGGGTCTTCCAAAATTTTTGAAAATAATACTATTTTCCAAATTTCCCAACATAGTCTGTGTCTGTGCCCTAGCTAGACTGTACTTCCTATCTGGAAACCGCAGGCCTGCCTCTGAGCATTTCTAAAGGGTGAGTGAGAATAAAATTTGAGTAGCTGCCTTACACACCAGTTGGGGGAGGCAGTGCCTGGACGCACAGCCAGTGGGCATCAGGAGAGAAGGCCACCATTGCAGCTCTACATTGGACACTAGTGTGGGCCTGAGCGTGTTCTTTCTTCTGGTAACAGAACTCACTTTTTCTGACTCTACCTCCACAGGTGGGCACGTGACCCAGCCCTGGTCAATGGCAGTATCTCATGTCCTTGGCCAAAATGACTCAGGGTTAGGTAGATGGTCCAAGGAAGACAAATCACAGTCAATTCTATCATTTCGTCCCCAGGACTAGGGGAAGAGGCACTGTTCAGGTAGGGTGTAGCTGGCAGATTGCAAGCCCCTGGGTACCACCTGGGGGAGGGCCCGAGAGAATGGTGCCTGATAGGTCAGAGCAGCCTCCTATGAGCATCTGGGATCTCCTGGATTCAGCCGTATGCAAACTCCTATCATTTTTGGCTTCATGATTCAACAAATGCCATCCTCCCTTTTAAAATCTAGTTTAGAATGAGTTTTCTGTCTCTTCCAGCCCGAAGAGTTCTAACAAAAGCTCTCCAGAGAAACAGCTAACCCATGGGGAGGCTGTGGTGCTCAGGCTTGGTCTGGATGTTGGGCCTGGGGGGGAAGAAAGGAAGAGCCAGTCCCAGCTGGCGGGGACGCTCTGCTCAGATGCACTTCCAGCCCTCAAGGACTCGTGCAGAGTCCTATGGAGAGGGTCGTACGATTAACAGGGGGCTGACAGAGGTGCTGAAGTAGGCGGCTGGCACGGCCTTGGGGGCTGGGAATAAGAGCACCCCAGCTGGAGGAAGGGGCAGAGGGCTGGCATGAACCGGCCTAGGTTGGATGTCCTTAGAAGGTCACCTGCTGCCACGGGAGGCAGATCAGGAGAGGAAGGTACCCCAGGGAAGCCAGGAAGGCTCAAGGTAAGTAGCACACGTGAGGCCCCCCCACTGGGATTTGTGGACTGGGTTCTCCTGGCCGGGGAGAAGCTGGGGAGGTGCTGTACATCCAGTCACTTCCCCGGGAGGGCCTGAACCCACAGATTTCCTCTACGATACCTGCCATTGCACCTCACGTGATCTTTTTGTCTTGCCCAGCCCAGGGTCACAGAAGTTTAGCCCATTCCTCAAAACCCAGAGGGAATCCTTCACCCTCCATGAGGGTTTGCTGGCTACTGCAGGACTCATAGATCTTCGCATCTGGGCTCTGCTAGCACTTAGCATCTGTGCCACGATTTAGCACTTAATTATACAGCTTGCATCAAATGCTCTGCTTTTTATGGGGTTAGTTTAATCTCCTCAAAGAGACTGCAAGTTGTTTGAAAACCAGGCCTGTGATCCTGTTGCTTGGGCGCTGTCCACACGCCTGACCCCCGGGCGGGGCACGGAGCCGGCCTCCAACAACCCCCTGCCATCGCTCGGTGAGGTTCCACTCCCCATTCCCACCCTGCGTCTACAGTCACTTACTTCCAAGGACAAGGGTAATGAAACATCAATTAAGACGCCCAACTGTTTCATTTTAATTGCCCATTCCAACTACCTGCTTATTTTTACAGAGTCATTTTTTTCCCATGCAAAGATCTTCATTTCAGGACCTTGAGGTGGGATTTTTAACCCCTGATTTTCTAGTCTCATGAACAGCAGAAGAAGGCATGGGTTATAGACTTTAAAAAACAAATTTTAGCCTGATTATAACCAGAATGATCAAATTTTCACTGCAGAGTGATATTAAGCTAACTGTCCTGAATTCAGATACCAAATCGAGATGTGACTCCCTAGGAATAAACGCTCCAGCATAGACTAGATCCAGATTGTCCATGTAAGACGTCAATTCAGGAAATAGCCCTGAATGTGGACACTAGGAAGACAGCCTTTGTTTAATCATTTCTTAATCGAAAAATAAACCAGGGACCTGGAGAATGGAGTGGGGGTGAACGCAAAAGTGGGAATGTAAAGTTCCTGGTTGACACTATTTGGACAAAACTCATTCATTCATTCAGCAGATATTTTTGTGTCCGCCTTCACAAAGCACGGAGCAGATGCCTGCCGTAACCGTTTGCCATGGCCATTATTAGGCCCTGGGAAAACAATAACACCTGCCTTCAAGAAGGTTCAAGGCTATTGAAAAAGTTAAGGAACTTAGTTAAGGTCTAAGTTCTCCCAAGGGGTGACCCAGGAGTCTAACCAAGGCTGGTACTTCACTAGGCTGCTGCCTCAGGAAGATTCTGGATTTGGTCACAAGGCTGTCCCTGTGCCCTTGGGGAGGGCAGTTTCAGAGAGAAGAAGGACACTGCCTCGGGCTGAGAAGGGGACACCAGGGGAGCGTGGAGTCTGGTGAGGCCCGGCAGTGTGGGCAGGGTGTGAAAAGCCAAGGGTTTCCTTTTCATCTCTCTTCTTTTTAGAACAGGAGAGACCTGAATGTATGTTTAAAAATGGATGAAAACAAGTAAGTTGTGAGAAAGAACAGTCAACAATGTGATTGATCAGCAAGACCCTGGGAAGGCGGGAGGGGAAAATGGGATTCCATACGGCTAGAAGTGGAGAAGGAGAGAGCACACAAGGATAAAATAACAAGGATGGAAACCAACAAGCCAGGTGGAGCTGGGGAGTGGGGAGGATGTGAACGTGGAGACTTCCGCGGAGCAGAGATGGAGCCCAGTGGAGAGGACAAGGTCTCAGAGATGGAGGTGGGTGGTGGGGGGGTCTGGGGACATTTTCCAATAGGGGCAGAAGTGACAGAAGGTGCAGAGAGCTGGGCAGTTGAAGCCTGGATGAAGGTGGAGAAGAGAAGGGTAGAGGAGACAAGGGCCGCAGACACTGGAGAAGGAAGGAAGGCTGGGAGGGGAGAGGGGAGGGCAGTGAGGCTTCTGGGGGTGTCCTGGGGAAGCCCCAAGGGCCGACTGGAGACTCTGGTCTGATACCCGCAGCCCAAGTCCTGCTTTAAGGCACAAGGTGGGGTTGACAGCCAGCTCTAGGGGAAGGTGGGACCGCCCGTCCCCCAGTGTGCTCAGAACTCTGGATCTAGGTGGCACTGAACTCCACGGCCCAGCCCTCCAAGCTGGAGGAAGTCACCCCTGCCAGGCTCCCCAGGCCCCTCTCCCCACCACAGACCCTGTCCCAGTGGGGCACAGCCCGGGGGTGGTGTGGTCCTGCCACTCAGACACAGCATCTGCACAGCCAGCAGCAGGCGGCCGTGAGCTCCGAGCATCCATCAAGCCGTCAGCTGGCAGAGCTGGAAATAGAGCTCAGTCAGTCAAACCGGACCCGGCGCTGTGCTGACTTGGCAAATCATGCTCAAATTATTTTGATAGATTCCAGGCGGAGGGGACCACAGGAAAAACTTGTTCAGTCTTTCGAAACTGTTAAAATACTAGTCAGTGCTACAAAAATCAACCATGTCTCTTTTCATTCTTTCCAATTATTTCGCCTCTTGCTCATTGCAGCATAAGGAAAGCAAATACATCAAAAAGAGTAAAAACTGCCACTTACTAAGAACTTACAACATGCCAAGTACTGTGCTAAATTCATTAAATGGAACCACAGCAACAGCCCTTGGAGGTAGATGTTAGTCCCATCATACAGATGAGAAAACTGAGGCACATGGAGCTTAACTGACTCAATTCACACAGTCTGTAACCAGAATTCGAGCCCTGATCTGACTGCCTCCTCTCCTCAGTCA
>JAQIFY010004653.1:0-11619 GCA_028533085.1 Varecia variegata | reverse complement strand
ATTTCTGAAAAGCTTTAATGAAGACCAAGAAAGAATGACTATGCAAATGAAACCAGAATACCTAAAGAGTAGATGAAAACAAAAGAAGTTTCTAGAAATTTACATTTATAAACAACCATGACTAAGAAACCCAAATAAAAAGAAATAATAAGCTTTCTAATTCTAAAAACACAAATTGTTTTAAAATATTAGAAAATGTAGGTATAGCAAATAATTTTATTCTGTTTCAATGTTATTACTGCTAAATATCCTAATAACTTTAAAAATTTTGAATAATTAGGAAGAATAGTATAACAATATTACTTATGTATCCTCAGGCAGTGGTCCTGGATTCTCCTCTCCAGAATGTGTCTCCATATACATTCCATCCTTCTGTGTAGTCATTCATTCTTTCTCTCTTTTTTCAACCATTTCAAAATATTTACAATGTGGCTACTACATGCCAGTCACTGTTCTGAGTGCTAGGGTAGTGCTATGAGCAAGAAAGAAAAGGCTAGTGCTCTCTTGAAGTTTGTCTTCCAGTTGAGGAATGAATAAATACAAAAGATGGTTTCAATTATTGGTATTAATAAATGTTATAAAAAATAATTGGGCCACTGTATTTGTTTGCTAGGGCTACCATAGTGAAGGACCACCAACTGTGTTTCTTGAACAGCATAATTGTATTGTCTAACAGTTCTGGAGGCTAGAAGTCCCAGATCAAGGTCAGCTGGGTTGGCTCCTTCCGGGCTGTGGAGAAGAATCTGTTTCTTGCCTCTCCCTTAACTTCTGTTTGTTGACTGGTCATCTCTTGTCAGTCTTTGGCTTGTAGAAGTTTCACCTCAATATCTGCTTCCATCTTCACATGGCATTCTTCCTGTGTGTATACCTCGGTGTGCAAATTTTCCCTTTTTACAACAGCACCAGTCATATTGGATTAGGGCCTACCCTAATGACCTCATTTTAACTTGATTACCCCTGTAAATAAGTCATTTACAAATTAGGTCACACTCTGAGGTACTGGGGGTTAGAACTTCAACATAAATTTTTTGAGGGCCAGAATTCAACTCACAACAGTCATTTATTGGAGACTGACTGATAGGGGGGTGTTGTAGGGAGTTTGAACTGGGTGGCAATGGCCATACCTTGAAAAGTGACAAGTGCCAGATGAGAGAAGTTAAGGAGTCAGAGCTTTCCTTGCATAGCAAATAGAAAGGACACAGGTTGGAACATTCTTGTGGGGTCTTTGGAGTATTGCAGGTTGCTAAGGCTGGAGTGTCAGGGACAAGGGAGAGGAGAGTATAAGGAGATCAGAGGAGTAGGCAGGACCCAGATTGCAGGATTTTTTAACACATTGACTGCCACACTAGAAAAAATAATTTTACCTGGGCCACAGTGTTTTATTAAAACAAAACAATCCTTTCTAATTTGTTATTTTTTACTGTTTTCTGTGCGTGAGTAATATGAAATACAATCCACCTTTTTATTTTTTTATTTTATTATTAATTTATTTATTATTTTTTTAAATTCAGGATATTACAGGGGTACAAACATTTTGGTTACATGTAATGTGTTTGCCTCGCCCAAGCCCAGAGCTACAAGTGTGTCCTTCCCCCATGCAGTGTGCTCTGCTTCCATTAGTTGTGGGTTTACACCCCCACCCCCCAACCTGACCGGCACCCAGTGAATATCACTACCATGTGAACACCTTAGTGTTGATCAGTTAGTACCAATTTGATGGTGAGTACATGTGGTGCTTGTTTTTCCATCCTTGTGATACCTCATTTCGAAGAATGGGCTCAATCTCTATCCAGGATAATATAAGAGGTGTTAGTTCTCCATTGTTTTTTGTAGTTGAGTAGTACTCCATGGTATACATATACCACGTTTTATTAATCCACTCATGTATTGATGGGCACTTAGGTGGTCTATTCAAAGGAATAAAAAAGACATTCTATAATAAAGACATCTGCACGCGAATGTTTATAGCAGCACAATTCACAATTTCAAAGATATGGAAAAAATCCACATTTTTAGAATTAAATTGTCAATATTAATTGTAACAATAAGAACATCAACAAGTAAGATTTTCAAGAACCAACTTCAGGGTTTTGCTTCATGAGACCTGGGGTCAAAACTAGCCTGAGTTAAATACAACTCACATGGCAGTCAATGTGTTAAAGGCCATAAGAAAGAGTTTGGAGTTAATCTACTTTCAAGAGTCAGCAGCTAGAAGGTTTTAAATAGGGGGGTGACATGAACTGATACATATTTTAAAAGATCAGTCTGGCTGACATCTCTTCTGTCTCTCAGGGAAGGCTGTCTAATCCATTCAGCTCTTTGTAATCTCTCTTTTTCTCAACACCTAGATCCTTTATCACTCTCATTCCATGGATCTGATAGCAGAAGTGAAGGAATCAAAATGCTGGTAGGTTTCTATGTTCACACAGAAGCCTCCACTCTCATCTTTATAAAAGATCCTTCTTTCAAAGCAGTACTAATTGGTTGCTATACTTGGTATCACTTGGTTATATATACATTAAATACATTTAGAGATTAAACTCTTCATCAATTTTTGTTTTTTACCAGGGAGGTGAAAGTTCATCCTCTAGGTCCAAGCTGAACCTCACCTTTTCTTTGATGCTTACCTCAGTGTCCCCATAGCTTCTGTTGCTTCCTTCATAGTTCAAACCTGCATTTTAACGCTTTTCATATTTTATTGTACCTGTTTGTTATCTGATGTCCTGGCTAGTCTGTGAGTTCCTTTAGATCAGGACCTTTGATTTTATTTGTTTTTCATCTTTTTATAACCAGCAAGTTGCACAATCTCTAACAACAGGAAGAAATTAATGCATTTTGCTGATTACAATGTATTACTTAGAGCTGCTTTCCAAAAGAACTACATTTCCTACCAACCAAAAAAGTTAAAGACACATAAAAACAATGAGATTTTAACCACAGACTTGTAGTGATTTTATTATATCCATTCTAGACTTTCCAGATGAAACGTCCTCATTCCAAAAGTGACTTGCTTTTTTTGAATCTGGTCTTCATCATCAGAACAAACTGGAACCTTTGAATCTTCTACAGTGGTGTCTCTCTGATTTCTGCTTCTCAGAACAACTTTCAGTAGAGATTTTTTCTCTTTTCACTTCCCAACAGAGGGGATGAGATGTATCCACTATTAAATTATTCATTTGTAACTTTTAGTTTATTATCCATGTTGAACTTCAAGTTTGTGACTATAAACTTGTAAATCTATAAAACTTGTGAATCATAATACATGCTCTAAGAAGCAAAGGGTGGAATTGTGTTTTTAAGTGCTTGCACCATTATTAATTTGCTCTCTTAGGTATTTTGACACAAATAAGGGTGCTGTTCTGGAAGCAGAAATTCCACTGATGCTACTAATGCCCTGTGAATTGTATGGGCTTTGCATGCTTTGCAGCTTGTGTATCCCAGTCTTTAATAATCCTTTTCTTGGCCATAGGGCTATATTTGATGCAAAAAATACAGTAGCTTGTTAGTGACAACTTAAAAGAAGGTAAAGATAAATTCATCCAAAATTCATTGAATTTCTACAATGTACTAAACATAAGAAAGGCAGAAATTATGACTACTAGGGTTACCAATTTATCCAGGTTTGCCTAGGACTGTTCTAGTTTTAGCACTGAAAGTCTTATACCCTAGAAAACCCCGCAGTTCCAGTCTAACTGCTCATACTAAGTCTAAAAAACATTTATTGATAAGGATTAATTTTTTCATCCTTAAAAGTTCATGTATTTTTACTTTTTCATCTTTCTTCCCCACAACAGTATTTAAAAGAAAACCAAATAAAATGTTCTTAAAATGCACATAAAGAAAATAAGGAGAAGGGATATTAGATGAAGTTTGTTTGGTGAATGAGTGCTGCAGGGCCCCATACCTTTCCCTGAAGGGGGCAGTAACTTCGTCTCTCAGTCTGTTTTGCAGGCCATTGACGTCCTGGGGCTTGAGTAGAACCAAGAGCAAAGCTGCTTTTGAGGCAAAGGGGTAAAAACTATAGGACAGTCCTGGCGGCTCCATGACAGCGTGGATTTAGACCACCTCTACCCAAAATGCCCTTTCCCCACATGTTGTGAAGAACATCAACTCTTCTTTTGAAAGGGCATAATAAATTTAGAACCCAGTTCTGTCTCTTTACACCTGCATGACCTTTGCAAGGTTCTGTTTTTCTCTCTGAACCTTGTTTTCTGAACTAATAAAGGGAGGATTCAAATACTTATAGATTTATTGTGAGGTTTAAATGGTATAACATTTCCTGGAGCATCTGTATCTAGATAGAAACAAATATTCAATAGATGTTAAATATTAGCATGGGGCTGACCCCAGGTGCTACCTTCTCTATGGCCTTTCCTGGCACGCTGGGCAAGTGGTCACCCCTTCCTTTCCCCTCTCCCCGTTCATGATCTATCATGCAATTCCGGGACTTTATTATGAGGATTTATTTGTTATATTTATTTATTTCTATTTCTTCTGCAAGATTCTTGAGCATAGTGGCCAATATTCTCTATTTCTGATGCCTTACACAGTGACAGGTGCATAGTAGAGACTCAACACATTTTGGGTTGTTTCTAACAGGCGAAGGCATGGGGAGAATGATAGAGAGATAACCCAGGAAATGAGGAATTCAAATCTTCTGCCTGAAGACTTAAGATAATGAAGCAGCATTGAATAACTAATTACTTTATAATCAAATTTGTTTCTCTTTACATAAGATGCAAATCAATTCCTGCTGCTTTCCTACTTTGATGGGCACCCATTGGATATAAGACAAAGCAAGACGTTTCCTATAGAAGAATCACCAAGTAAAGGGACATTGTGAAATAAATATCAAGGCATGAAAATCTTTGGGGAATGGCTCACATGGTGAAGAAACATCTTGCTTCCACCATTTCTGTGCTTTCAGCCTCTGTTCTTATTCTACCTAACTCAATTTTAGTTATCCTTCAAAACCCAATTTCAATATTGCCATCTCCAATAAGGCTTTTATGCCCTAATCCAACCTTACCTCTTAATACCTACCTGAATATATTTTGTGTGTCCCATAGTGTCTCCTGCAAATTTTTGCCATTCTTTCTATCTCCCTGTCTAATAATTTTCAATGTTCCCTGGAGTGGAAACGCTTGTTTATGGAACAGACACTGACTGTTACTTCTTTATATTCATTCCTTAGCCAGGGCCTGGTATATAACAGGTAAAAAAATGGTTTTTGAATGAATTTTTTTGTTTGAGTCTGGAATTGGTACCAATAATGTCCCCTCTACTCTATTTTGAAGGAGTCATATTTCTCCCAGGATGTGCAGAGTGAATTGTCTCCCTATAGCTATTGCTTCCTAGGGTGCTATAGGCAGGCTGTGCAGTGGAGTTTAATTGACCATAGATCTAAAGTTTGTTTGCTAGCAGTACACTAGGGTTGTATTCATTTTGCCCATCGTCTTGATTAGATGTCAACTGGTATCCTCTTTTGACTCAAAGTTCCATATGGCTAGCTCTCACACTGGGGCCAAGTACACTGCCTGATTGACAGAGCTGTCCTTTTCTCACTCAGTGATGGGAGGGTGACTAAAATCCAGGTGAGAGTCCTCTACTTCCTTCCACTTAAGTTTAAGTCACAGTTTATTCAACTAAGGCAAACTTTTTGCCTGTGAATTATATGTGTTTCTCTTTTATACACAATAATCACTATAGACCTAAGAAAAGAGACCACTGGACTCAGAGACAGCAGCCTGTCTCTGCTGACTTATAGTTTGTACAGCATGTTTGATGCTACTTGATCAGAGGAATACTGATTAAACTCTTTATCCATTTCCTCATCTGTAAAAGAGAGAGAAGAATTTCCATGTCAGAGTATTGTTTAAAGGATTAAATAATAATATATTTAAAACACGTGTGTGCTTTCTCCATTTCTGAGATTATATATGATAGAATTTGTTTCTAAGAAGATATTTTTCTCCCAGTTAAACACCAAAACCTTCTTTTGTATAGAAAATATGTATTTTTTGAGTACATAAAACTGAGATTGTTTCTTGTAGTTTAACATATTCTGGTCCTTCTGTTTGTCATTTGCCTGTGTAATGTTTATAAGAAAATATTCAACCCTTTTGATCTGGTTGCATAAAGGTATATAGGTTCATTCCCTAATATTTTAGAGCCAATGATGACTAGGAAAATAAAACATGCTCATATTGATGTGAATAGTCAAGCAAAAGGTGGTTAGCTAGGTAAGTAACCAAACATGACATTGTGTGGTTCTAAAACAATTTCTGGTGCAAAATTACAGGAAAATAGAAACTCTTGAAGATAACTGAAATAATAATACAAGCATCATATTAGGGTTCCCAATCTTATAACTATACAGCAATGATAGATAAGAGAGAAAAATAAGGCAGACTTTTAGGCAAACAGAATAAGACAATAAACAGCAATTTCAAATATTACCACCCTATAACTATAATAAAACAAAAGAAAAAAAGAACTTGGACAATACTAATAACAATGACAGTAACAGAAATAGGTATATGATTAGTTCTCAAATGAACAGTATAGAAAATGTAAGTAGAGGAAGACAAAACTGCTTTTTGCTGGCATAAGTAAATGGTTATCATCAGGCCTGGGCCCTGCAGAATCCTAGAGCTGCTTAGGAAGATGATCTTGGATCTACCGGCCATGGCACTATTTCCAAGAGCATGATAGAGTTCAGATGGATTCATTCCAGGGCCTAATTGCTGTTCTCGTTCACTGTGCAACAGCTGATATATGGGAGTGTGCGTGGCCTGGGGTAGCTCTGAGTTGGCTTACTACCTTAATTCTGGGTAACTGGAGTAACATAAAAGATGGGTAGGAAACTAAGGCAGTAGCTTCTCTATGTCAAAGTAAGCCCCCCCCCCCAACCCCACACACAGATCTCATCCCTGACAGGCGTATATGTTCTTGTGGGTGAGGTGGGTGAGGTGGGATGAGGTAAGAAGTTGTATGTGAGTAGCTCCTGGACCTCCCAAAAGGATAGAAAATGCTGAATTGCTTGTCCTGTATTCTTCTATAAAGCTAAGTCAGTGAGGTGCTGAATTAAAAACGTGTTGTGTCTCAGAAGTGATATTTCTAGCATGAACCTGGTAGGGTTTTAGGGAGGGTTTAAGGTGGGTGTGGGTTTAGAGATCTTGAGAAGCAGATGGAAGCATTTCACAGAGGTACAAAAGTATGAATTATATAGTGTGAGATGATGGAGGTGGTGGTGCACGAGCATGTTGGGGAAAGAGTTAGGCTGGACTGGAACAGCTATTAAATTATACTGCAAGTATGAGTGAGAAAATGTCACATAGAGGAGGGGGAAGGGCCTGAGGGCGTGGGGTGGGAGATGGGGTGTGGAGGAAAATATAGACAGAGGGCTCAGCATGTGAAAGAGATAGAGTTATGAAGATGAAAGGAGATTTTGAAGAATGATGTAGGAAAATCAATTGTGGTTCAATGGTAAGTCCATTTATTAAAAAAAGTTTGGTATTTGGATTCTGAGGTCACTGAGTGGGAGTTGTATTTCTGTTTATCTCTGATACTGTGGGTAAATAAAAATGTCCTTTTCTCCCTATGATTTCTAAGTTTCAACTTGATGAATGATTCTACTACTTCTCAAGTATGGATAAGTGATAGAGAACTTAGTGAGGCTTATTATTTTTGTTCTTTAATCCAGAAATGACAATTTCATGTGATACTATGTTTTCTGTACAAGTATTTCTTTTACATTAAATATATATAATTTCTAATTTTCTTAATTATGTCTAAAGTCTTGAAGGTTAAATGACAGTTCTAATATTCTCAAAAAATAACTACAAGTAACAGAAACCCCGGGTTACGAGCGGGGCTTATCCCAGTGATTATCCAGCACATGCTTATAAATCATTAGAGACTGTAGCTCTGAGTTTACTCCTTTGATGATGAATGTATGTGCTGTGCATCTTGCTATAGCTGCTCTGACTTTTGGATTAATTCCCACAAATCTTTTGGACCAAAGGGACATAATACAGAAGCAAGATTTTAGTCCATCAACCATAATTAATTAGCTGTCTTTTGGAGGAAGTTCTTTCAACTCTCTGGGGTCCTTCTTGTTCATCTGAAAAATAGGCATACAATAAAATCTTAAAGTGAGGTAATGGCTGTGAAAATCCAAATTGCCTTGGGAAGGATAATGCATTATATAGGTACTCTGTCTCGGGAACTGTAGTCGTATCATTTTCTATCTTATAAAATTAATTCCACAATTTAAATGAATTATTTACACATACATGCAAACAAACACACATACACAGAGAAATATATAATGTTTACTAATTTAATATGATGCTTTTCTATATTATATATACTAATTGGTTGATTTGCCCCATGATTTTTTTTAGATTGTACAGTTTTTAACATCAACTTTGTTCTGCTTTCCTGAATATGAATTAGAGGCTTTTCTCTAGGGACAATGGTTTAGCTGTAGATATTCAAGATAAACATTTTCAGCTTGAGGAATGAGGCTGGTTTAGTAACCTGTATATAGAATTTGAGCTGATATTTGTGATGTGTTGATGTCCTTCATTGTAACAATCTAATAAAAAATAATAGAACGTAGTAAGTGATGGCATGACTTGTTTAAGAAGTCATGAAATTTATAATCAATATGAGTTATAATTTTTATACTCCTCTCTAATTTGTATGTTAGTATAACATTTTTATTCTATAGTTTGCTCATATTTGGATTGAGAAAATGCTTTCTCCCTAAGACTTGTCAGTTTAAGCAAATACTTACTTGCCTCATACCTAAAATACAACACCTGAAGTCCCGTCCCAATCTCTGAATACACAGTGTTCCAGCCCTTTCTGAGCTTTTCCTATTATTCCTGAACTCAAACAATTGTGGCAACCTGTCAAGTACTAGGAAACTATAAAGGGAGTAAAAGTAATTAAGCGTAACTTCAGGTCCATCAGTTTGGTACATTGTTTAGTTGCTTTAAAGACAGGGCAAATTGTGTGAATTGGATGGATTTTTTTGAGAGCTGTGTGGTAGAACAGGAGTGTGGTATTTCTTTGTCCAAGACAAAGGAGTTACAAGGACCAAACCATAAAATAATTATTTGAATATTTCTCTGCATTTTTGTATGAAGGGTGGGGGACAGGATACTGCTTGGTTATAAAAGAAAAAGTATCATGAAAGTCTTTAAAAAATATGAACAGTAAGTCCTATATAAAGATTTAAGCCAGCTATTCATTGTCTTCTAAATGGTTTAGACATAATCAAATTCAGGGTTAGAGGATTTTAAAGCAAGAAATGGGAAAAAATTAAACCAACTTATATTCAGGTTGTACTTATTTTGCTTGTGCTGGATTTTATTTTCTTATATTTTGGGGAAGAGACCTGAAGGATGAAAAAATTATTTGGTTTTAATGTTCCTCAGTAAACAATTCTGCAGGTAGTTTATCAGTTTTCCCTTCAGCATTTGTTCTGTTTGGGGTGAGTGGAATTAAAAATATTTTTTGTAGACATATGGAGAGTAGGTGTGAAGCAATTCTCACTCTATTAACACATTTCTTGACAGAATTTCACATTGGTCAAGAAATGGTAACAATTTTCATGGAACTGAGAAGTGCATAACCTGGAGGTGATGCACATTCTAGAGATGGTTCAGGAAAAGCTCAGGAGTTATATAATATTTTCTTTAAATAACTTGAATTGCTGTCAAAAAAGTTTGACTGAATAGAATAACTGGAAGTATATATCCCTAAGTCAATTTGTGTTCAGTTGTTAAAAAAAAGTTTCCTACTATGAATTAATGCAAATATTAAGAGATTGAACTGAGATGATGAGTTTCTAAAGATGGAATTTGGTAAAAATGTTAACTCTGGTGGGATGAGCATGCTCGATATAATATGCTGAAATGCAGTGCCACAGTCAGGCAAATAGGTTGGTCTGGCCTTTGTTTCTCCTTATTGTCACCTCTATTGTGTACCTGAGACTATGGCTTCAAAAGACACAGGAGGAAAATACCATTCCCATCCAACAGAATATTCTGTTGCTGAGTATTTTTTTAAATTTGTGTTTCCTTTTCATGAACTCTCAAATATTTATCTGGAACTAAAGTATCCAGAAGTAACCTGGGGCAGCTTGTGCAGATATATGGGATATATTTCTCATTATTGAATACTATAAACAGTCTGAAATCAAAACTTTCTCTGAAGAGTTTTATAGTATATTTTTCTTTGGGGCCAGCTCTGGTAAAAACATAAGACATCTTCAGCTTGATAATTATGCACATATAAAGGCTGCAGAATGGTAAAGATAGAAAGTGGAAAAAGTGAACCATTAATCAAAGGACTGTTTAGTTATTTTTCCTTTTATTGCTGGGTGGTATTATCGCTGATTTGGTGAAAGAACCTCTGGACCCTTAGGTAATGTATTCTTCCTTCCAGTGATCCATGTCTATGAGACTAAATCTTTTCCTGTCCACTAGTTTGTATGAATAAAAATATATAAACATATAAAAATATTCCTGTGCCCAGTTTCAAAAAAAAAATGTGTTCTTCTTTGTGGTTTTGTATTATCAGCTTAGAGTAAACTGTTCCATGGACTCATTGAATTAAAAATGGCTGGATAATCCAGCCTTTTTAACTTATTTTTATTAAAGAGGGAGAGATAGTGAAACCTGAAGTTATTATATAAAGTATGGGCAAGTGCCTGGCACATGAGCCATGCAGTTTTAAAGATACGGAAGTAATTAGCAAAGGAGTGCACATAAAACTGGCTAAACAAGGAAGCACAAAAGAATCTGTTTTCCAATGAACTTAATAAATTGTTGGTGAAATAGAGCACATGTGTAATGAAATAAAAGGAAACTTTTAAAATTGGAACTTTGGCTGCGACTTTCACCAGAAATAGTGACCTGCTATGTGAGATGTCATAGGAGCTCCTTAAACTGGGATTTACATTGGATTTTGAATGATTTTTTTCCATTTTATTAGTTTTATCATTGTGATACTGGGTGAAATATTTATTTAATTTCTTTTGCATTTTGATAGTTGGTACTAATGTGTTTGAACTACTAACTTGTAGTTTTTGAATCATGTAGTGTTTGAATCATGACTCTGAGATGAGAGAGATGGATCCATTACTAAAGAAAGGTGGTCTAGAGAGTACAGAATAACTTCTTTTCTATTCGTGATCTCCTAACAGTTTTCCTCCTTTATCTCCAATATGTTAATATTTTCTTAAGGAGTGTTCTACTTGATCCCTAGTGGGTTAATAATTACAACTATGTATGCCTTATTTCTGGTCTTCAAATTCCAATCCTTCCTTTTGATTGTCACTTTATTTTATCAAATAATGACTTATTTACAAATTCTGGTGAAACAGAAATGTACAGAAAAAGAAAGTGTTGATCATTCAATAATTTGCTATCTAGAAAAAAACACAATTCACATTAAAGGGAACAGCTTTCTTCTCTGCTTTAATTTAGACATTTTTTTCAAACGGCACCTTCTAACTTCTTAAGGGTGATACCATATCAAGTTAGTGGACAGATAACAAACTCTCACTCTTTGCTGATGATATGATGTTATACCTGGAAAACC
>JAQIFY010004652.1:0-11619 GCA_028533085.1 Varecia variegata | reverse complement strand
CTTAAGCCCAGGAGTTTGAGGTTGCTGTGAGCTAGGCCGACACCACGGCACTCACTCTAGCCCGGGCAACAGAGTGAGACTCTGTCTCAAAAAATAAAATTAAATTAAATTAAAAAGAGTCAGGGTTATGTTTCTTTTTCAAGAGTTCTTTATTTCAGCATTAAACAAAAGTGATGTAGAATTTCCTGACTCATAACAGGTTCAGTGGAGGCACAGGTGTAATTTACAGCACAGCACTAGTGCCTTTGGAAGACTATATTGAGGATGGATATTTCTTTCCAGACAGTGATTTTGGACACCTCTGGCTAGGCTGTTTGGTGTCAAGTATTATAGAACTATGGTTCTCAAGGTGTGGTTCCCCAAACCAATAGCATCAGCACCACTGGAGAATTTGTTAGATGCAAATTCTTGAGCTCTACCCTTGACCCACTGAATCAGAGGTTATGGGGATGGGGCCCAGCAACCTGTACTTTAACCACCCACTGGGTGACTCTGATGCACACTCAAGTTTGAAAATCACTGATATACATGTAAAAATGTGTGGGTGATTAAAGGGAAGAAGAAAACTACTTATTGAGTGCCTACTTTAATCCAAAGTCTTCGTATACCTAATATAATTTAATCTTAACAAGAGCCCAGAGAGGTAGGTATTATTATTTCATTCTTTTTATTGTGGTAATATAAATATATAAGATACAATTCACCATTTTAACCATTTTTAAATATACAGTTCAGTGATTAATTACAGTTACAAAATTGTGCAACTCACATCACTATCCATCCCCAGAACTCTTTCTTCACCCCAAGCAGAAACTCTGTAATGATTAAATAATAACTTCCCATTTCCCCTTTCTCCCCCAGCCCTAGGTAACCTCTGTGTTTCTTTCTGTCTCTATGAATTTGTCAATTCTAGATATTCATATAAGTGGAATCATACAATATTTGTCATTTTTGTATCTGGCTTATTTCACTTAACGTGTTTTCAGAATTCATCCATGTGGTAGCATGTATCAGAACTTAATTCCTTTTTAAGGCTAAGTAATATTCCATTGTTTGTACATTTTGTTTATCCATTCATCTGTTGATGGGCACTTGGGTTGTTTCCATCTTTTAGCTATTGTGAATAATGCTGCAACGAATGTTGATTTGCGAGTATCTGTTTGAGGCCCTGTTTTCAACTCTTTTGTGTTACCCCATGTTTCTAAATGACAAAACTAAGGCTCAGACCAAGCCAAGTGTCTCAGGCTAGGAAGTGGAACAGCTGGGCCAGTCTGATGCCAAAGCTCCTCCCACCCAACGCCACTGCTGGGGGCGCGGGGCCAGTCTCCCACCATGCCAGACGCTTTACGGTGTTCTTTATGATTTTAGCATGTGTATGTGTTCCTCATCATTCTTGTTTTTCTCTTCCTTGAAGGATCCTAGCTCCACAAGTGCTTCCAGGAAAACTCTGCCAGAAATAAGCCGAATTAGCCTGTCCATGCCAGAAAAATGGATAGCATTGAAAAGAGGGAGTACTGAAGAGGCAAAAAGGTGGCTCTGTCTGATACATTATAAACCACTTTTATCTGGTTCTGAAGCCTTGGTTGGTTTATCCTAGACGTAAGAAAGAGGGTGTGGCTTTGTGGTGAAGGTTATTGCATTTCCACCGTGATTCTCTCCCGCCTCCTCTTAGTTTGAATAGACCATTGATGTATTTATTCATTCATCTTTTATTTAATATAAATAAGAGATATATTAAGGACACATGGTATCTCAGGCACCTTGTTAAGTGAGGGAAATGCACGAGTGAATTGAAAAAGCTCACAAAGCCTTCAATAAGATGAACTGTTTGCATGTCTTCACTCTGGAGTTCCACGAGTTTTGGTCTTCAGCGGGATGGATTTTACTTAAATCTAGATGACTTGAACAAATCAACTATAAAGGGTTTTGGTGAGATTTAGCTATAATATACATGAAGTATATCTAGAATTTGGGAGACTCTTAAGTGAATAGTTATTTTCATTAATAATGATTCCACACTATCAGTTATTTATTCAGACACAGTAAGACAAAAGAAAACATGCTTTATAGTATGTTGTGACTTAACCCTTGGTTTTTACTTTTGCAGGGAAATGAGAATAATATTTTCGTCTCCTGCTTGTCTGACTGCGAGTTTTTTAAAGCAAAGGTAATATTTATATGAGATTTACCTTCCTTTAAAACACTGGGGAATGTTTTAAATGAAATGTTTCTAGTCAGTTAGTTTAATTTGTGGGTTTTGTTATCTATGTACAAATAGTCCAAAATAGAGAACTCTGTAGGTTGTTATAGAATTTTTCCATTCTATAAAATCATTTTCTATTAGACCACTATAAGCTGTAATTCCTAATTAACATCGTTTACTTCTTCTGCACTGCCTTACTCTGTTATTTGATTAGAAGGAACGGTGTTAAAATTTTAAGGATCTTTGTGTCTACAAGTGATCGGCTAAATGTAACATTGCTTTAGTACTTAGAAGCCAAGGGTACACTTTGTAATTCTTACTGTGTGGGATCAATATGGAAAACTCACTGCTACAGGGGAAAATCTAATTTCACTCCTATTTGGTTTAACACTTGGTCTGATCTAATAGTTGAAACAATTCCTTTAATGCTCAATATTTCACATTCTATTTCTGCTCCTTCCTTCGAGCTCTCCAGTGTGACACCTGGAGTAAAAGGGGGGAGGAGGAATCGCAGTGTAGAGGGCTTCTAGGCTGCCCTCTGCCTTCTCTGGAGGCTGGAGGCCTGCTGATCTGTCTGCAGCTGGTGTAACTCATTTTGGTCTCCCTCCTGGTTGGGTCCTGTCCCTACCTTGTTAACGTGGCCTCAAGTTTGCTCACTGGTTCAGAAGATGGTGGTACACATCTTGCCCTCTTTTGGCAACTGGGTGGTTCTCACTTAACCCCTGTTGCTGTTCCTTGCTCCTGCACAACCTCAGCTGCATTCTAAGTTAGCTTGGGGGACTAGAGCAGTGGTCCCCAACCTCTTAGGCACCAGGGACTGGTTTCATGGAAGATAGTTTTTTTGACAGGAGGCGGAGCTCAGGTGGTAATGCCAGTGATGGGGAGCGGCTGTAGATACAGATGAAGCTTTGCTCACTTACCCACCACTCACCTCCTGCTGTGTGGCCTGGTTCCTAACAGGCCATGGACTAGAACCGATCCACGGCCCAGGGGTCAGGGACCACAGGACTAGAGGAGCTGTTGGATCCCAACAGCATCACTGCAGGCTAATCCTTACTGCATGTAGGAGAATCTTTCTCCATGAAGAATACTATCTTTTTAAAGTGGAAAAGTAACCCTGCTCACTTCCCAGGAGTGAGGAACTCGTAGATGCCAAAGGCTGCAAAGGAGAATATATTTTAAGGGGAAATTGATGGAACTTTGTTTTAGTACTTGAATAAATATTTTAGGCCTGCTATTACTATTGATCAGTTAATTCAGCAAGCATAAAACATTTCTTGATAATGCATTATGAAAAAAATTGTTAGACTTGTCGCATACTGGCTCCTTGAATATCACCAAAGCAACCTGTTGAAAAGACAGGCCAAGGAGAACACCTGGACAGAGGTTTGGTAGTGTTTCTGAGAGGGACTACCAGGTCAGAATTTATTGAGACTTGGAAGTTTGGCTTAAGGCAAGTCTTTCAGTGTGGAAGGGGAAGGCTGGGGGCTTGATTAGAATTGGGAAATGTACAACAGTCTGTGACCAGTGGAAATAGCAAGGCAAGGGTTTTGAGGGAAGGGATTCAACGAGTCTTAGGGCACAAAGTGTTGATGCTTTCCATTGAAGAATTAAGAGATCTTTCAGGAAATTCCTATAATGAACAATCAAGCCATTTGCAGCAAAGTTTCCTGGAATAGTAAAGCCGTGCTAATGACAAGGGTGGAATTGCAGAGTTCTGTAAATATAAATGGTAAGGTATGTGGGTGGTAGGTAGTTTCAGTTATCAGTGTGCAAGCTGAGTGTGGGGGTAGATGCTTTCAATTCTCAGACCCCAGCATATAAAATTTGCTAATATTCTATTCAGGAGGCTATGGTGGAAGGGATCGTTTGAGCCCAGGAGTTCGAGGCTGCAGTGAGCTATGATTGCACCACTGCATTCCAGCCTGGGTGACAGAGCAACACCCCATCTCTTAAAATAATAATAATAATAAATAAATAATTGGTAAATATTGTAGCCTAAATGATGTAACTACTATAGAGATAATAAATTGTAACCTACTTTCTTTTTAAGAAGGAGAATGTAAAATTTATAAATATTTTTATGTCGGCCGGGCGCGGTGGCTCACGCCTGTAATCCTAGCACTCTGGGAGGCTGAGGCGGGTGGATCACTCGAGGTCAGGAGTTCGAGACCAGCCTGAGCAAGAGCGAGACCCCGTCTCTACTAAAAAAAATAGAAACAAAATTATCTGGCCAACTAAAAATATATATAGAAAAAATTAGCCGGGCATGGTGGCACATGCCTATAGTCCCAGCTACTCGGGAGGTTGAGGCAGGAGGATTGCTTGAGCCCAGGAGTGTGAGGTTGCTGTGAGCTAGGCTGACACCACGGCACTCATTCTAGCCCGGGCAACAGAGTGAGACTCTGTCTCAAAAAAAAAATATTTTTATGTCGAGAAAGTTGATTATTTCAAAAGGAGAGAGGCTTTAAGAAAAAAGTTTGTCTTATATGTAATAAAATAAAACAACAAATGACATGGGAAGTTTAGAAATATCCCTTTCCACATGTTTATGGTTTATTTATGTATTTTTTTATTTCTTATTTCCAAAGAGGACCTGGAGAAGCGCTTTCCATCGATGTGGACTTACCAATGGCAAGGGATACATTCAAGAAGTTAACTGAAAAGGAATGGATTTCTTCCATGGTAATAGCCAATACTTACCTGAGAAGTAGAACAATACAATTTCTTTACAGAAACAAATACAATACAGTTTAATTTTATCGAGAGCTGGGTGAGAGGGGGCTACGACTGGGGCTAGAGTAGGTACATATAAGTCATACTCATTATGCAGTTACTATATTCTAGGTTCTTTACTTGGTGCTGGCATTTTTTTTTTATCAAACCCTTAAATGTATAATAGATTCAAGATTTTTATTTTAAATATGAGGAAACAAGTGTCTAAGAGGTAGATAATCTCTAGCATGTTTGAAAAAGAGTGTGGGTTTGGGAAGCAGGATAACCTTATCCTGGACAAAGAGATAAACCCGTTCTCTATTTCCAGATGAATTTTTGTTACTGATTCATCCCTTCTTTTTGGGTCACATTTTCTTTACCTATAAGTTGAGTTCATCTGTAAAATCTATTTCAATTTAACATTCTGTGATTCTAGGTTGTATTGGGAGGAAAACTTTTCCTCTACCAACTTAGGTTTTAGTTTGCAGGGAGGTCCTGGAAATTAACAATAGATTAACTGGATGTGTTAGTACTTTTGGGGCTGCTATAACTGAATACCACAGACAGGGTGGCGTAAACAGCAGACATTTATTTCTCACGGTTCCAGAGGCTGGGAAGTCCAAGATCAAGGCACCAACCAGTTCAAAGTCCGGTGAGGGCCTGTTTGTTGGTTCATTGACGACCGTATTTTCACTGTGTCCACACATGGCAGAAAAGGCAAGGACTCTCTCTGGAGTCTCTTTTGAAAGGCACTAATCCCATTCAAGAGGGCTCCACCCTTGTGACGTAATCTCCTATCAAAGGCCCCACCTCTTAATACCATCACATTGGGGGTCAGGATTTCAACATATGAATTGTGAGGGACACGTTCAGTCTGTAGCCCAAGAGATAAGAAAACAGGTTTATTCACTACCATGTGGGAGCATTCAGATGAAGAGGCTCCCTGAACAGCTAAGGGTAAGGGTTTCCACACCAAACTCATAGAGGAAAGGGAATGGAGGAGAAAGGGATTCTACGGGAAGAAGAGATGGGTTTTTATGGGGACAAATGGGAGGTATGACGGTTTGTGATATTTGTTTATACAATTTCTTATCCAGGTATCATACAAGCGGTCTGAGTGATTGGTCTCCTTTTGTGGCAATGAGGCTCCCTGAGAGGGGGGATTTACGGCAGCTTCATTGTCAAAAGGCATTAGTCAGATAAGGGAAGCTCCAAAAAGGCTTCTTCTACATCAGCTATCTCTCAAATGTCTTCAGTTTGAAATAATCTTTATACCATTTTGGTGAGTCTGAGGGGGTCCCTACAGTCAGGGAAAGGGAATGTGTAGTAGATACTCTGTTTTCAAGATGAACTAAGATAGCAGATGTTATGAAGTATATTTGTTAAGTGAATTTATTTAGGTGACACAGGGGATAACTTGGGGTGCTATTCTCTGTGTGAGTTCTGAGGAACATTAGTTTCATGGGAAGCTCCATGAAAAAGGGTTCTTAATAAAAAAACTTTTGGGAACACTGCATACTCTTATGGAGTCATGATGAACATCAGTAAATCAAAGATTTTATGATGTCATATACTAAAAGAAATCTTTTTTGACCCTATTTTTCTTCGAGTTATTTGACTTTGTGATGTTATTTTCCCACATGACACGTATTGGCATTCCACAGAAATCATGTTCTGCTAGACACATGAAAAAACAAATTGTAAGAATATTAATGTAATAAAAACAATACATTGTACTTCACAGTTTATCGTTGCACAGATCATCTTATTTAACCCCTTATGACATGTAGAGGCAAACGCTATAGTTAACAGAGTGTAGATCTATTATGTAGAATAAATAATGCTAGCTGCTATAACAAACAACTTCCAAATCTCAGCAGCTTAATACAATAAAGATTTTCCCACATCATAGTCCAAAAAGGATTGGAGGTAGGAGGCACCTCTGCACAGGTTCGTTCAAGGGTGACTCAGGCTTCTTCTTTCCGGAGTCTCTGGACCTTGGGGATGTAAAATCCTTGGCTGGATCTTTTGTGTTGGTTGGCAGAGAAGGAAAGACAGAGAGTATGGAAGATCCAATGAGAGGTTTTAGTGGCCATGCCTAGAGGGTTCCATTCACCTTCACCCACATAGGTGAGCCAGGACTCAGTCACATGGCCCCACCTAACTGCAGAGGAGGCTGGGGAATGCCATCTTCCTGATACCGGACTTCAGGTTCTTGGTCCCTGAGTCAATAGAAATTGGCACGAGACCAGAAAGATTTAGGCAGGCAAGGCTTTTACTGGGGCTTTTTGTTTAAACAAAAAGGGAGACAGTGCTGGTTACGGGGCAACCAGCCTGGCTCTCTGAACAAAGGGCTGGGGAACTTTTATGAGGTTGTAAAGAGGGAGGGAGGTGTCCGTTTTGAAGTCATCACACGTAGAGGCGGGGTTCTGTTGGCGGCTGTACACTTGGTGGTCATGCTTCTTCGTGTGTTACATGTATCATTTGCATTTTAAACCTGCACCCCTGTGTGTGATTTTCAGCATTAAAATGAGATTACAATGAGGGAAAATTCAGGTTGAGGTCAGTATGGGGGCACTTTTCTGGCTTGAGACAGTTAGATCCAGATAGGTCTAGTTTTTTTGCAACTAGGTTCCTTGTCAGCTGGTGTCAGCATCTTGCCTCAGTGGAAGTAATGGAAGACATTACTCAGGAGACAGACAGTTTGACCCCTCGTTATATGGGTATGGGCTGAATTCCAATGACTAGGACGTCATTTGTTTTTTTTCTTTTCCACAGTTAATAGGCTGGGCCATGCTGCCCCGTGTTGCCTCCCTTTGTCAAAAGTGAGCCCAAGTCCTGTCCCTATATTGTCTCATTCCTGTGACCCCAGGAGGAAAGTGAAACAGGGTTGGTGAGGGAAACCTATGGCATTTTCTCTGCTGTGGTAGGTTTTAGGTCAGGTAGACCTAGATGTGGATTCCTGATCTGTCGTTTTCTAGTTGAATGACCTCCTTCCTCTGACTTCCTCTGAGTCTTTCCTTCCTCATCTGTGAAAACAAGGTAAAAAACAAAGAAAGCCAAAACGACCTTACATGATTATTAATAAGACTAAATCTAATGAGTTACATGAGATCACCCAACACATGGTAAGTACTCAATGAATGTTTAAACAAATATAAATAATACCATACAAATTACTCCCACTACTATTTTTTTATATGTTCTATTTTAGAAGTTTACCTGTGGGTGAAATAAATAGTACAACAATTCACAACTGTTAATATTTCTGCTCTGAAATGTTTCTAGTTATATATAAGAAAACACAAAGGCAAGAAATGGATGGGGTGTGTATTTGAGCGTAACAACTCCTCCTTTTAGAAGGAGGAGGACTAGTGAAACCTGTAGACTATATTGCTTTTGGAAGGCCTTGTTTTCCTTTTGAATCCATGGTGTCCATGCACATGTGATTTCACTTCATTTCCTTCACGCAGCCCGATATAAAATGGGGAGGATGGTTCTCACATACTACCTCCGAGGCATTTGGGATGGAAAGAGTGATGGAGCTTCATCAGTAGGTTTAAGAATGACAGAATGATCATTCCAGCTCAAACATGGTGGAATGAAACCATGGTCCCCCAGCTTGTTTCTCACAATACTCTGTATCTGATATATCCTGAATCTTTCCCTGACCCTGTTTTGACCACAGATAACTGCATGTCTCAAGGATGATCTGCTCAGAGCTCTTCCATGCCGCTCTCCCCACCAAGAAGCTTTGTCAGTTTTCCTTCTGCTCCCAGAATGTCCTGCGATGCATGAGCCTAAGAACTGGGAGAGCCTGGTGGTTCCATTTGCAGTAGCTGTTGGTAAAATGAGTGACCAATCTTTACGAGTCCTGAGTAAGTTTCATGTCATTTTATCTGTACTGTCAATATAGAATCACTGTCTGAAGTAGAAGTTTTGGCAAATTTGAGATAGAAGATTTCAAAATACACAGGTATTTGTATGCGTGGATATGTGAATTGTTGAAAAGATTAACCTAAAGCTACGATAATCATTACTCTCATCATACGAAGCAGGTGTAGTTCTTAGGCTTGGATGTGGCTTTGGCATTAGAGTTTGATAATTATAGAGTATTCAGTCAAAATAAATCCATACTTTAAAACTTTTTGCTCATGTTGGCTTGCAACTTTAGACATTTTGACCAGAGGTGATGAAAAACGAATGTTCAATTTTGTGTTATTATTGTTTATTTTATTCAATACTATGGAATGTCCTTTTACAATTTTCAGCTAATGTTGAGAAGTCCAGTGATTACCCAATAACCCAATGGGGTACAGATGTTTATATGCCCTTCTACATAGGGGAAAAGTAGATGGAAAATGTAGACAGTTCTTTTGAGGGGTAGTAAATGATTATTTGGGAGAATGAATGGACCTAGGAGACAGAAATTAATTTGTAAATGATTCACTTTAGAATTTGAATGAGCCTGAGAGGCGGAGATTATCTTTTGAAAAAGTGCATCCAGATGGGGTTACATTCCTCAGTCTTCTTTACCATGACAGATAGTGAAATTTTAGGGAGATGATGAAAAGCAATTGTCTTCTCTTTGGTGGGTCCAGTCCTAGGCTAGATAAAGGATTATCAGAAAAAAGCTATCAGCCATGGTGGCTCACACCTGTAATCCCAGCACTTTGGGAGGCAAAGGCAGGAGGATCCCTTGATGCCAGGAATTGAACACCAGCCTGGGCAACATAGTAAGACCCTCATCTCTACAACAAAATTTTAAAAATTAGCCAGGCATGGTGGTGTGTCCCTGTAGTCCCAGCTACTTGGGAGGTGGAGGAGGGAGGATGGCTTGAGCCCAGGAGTTTGAGTTTGCAGTGAGTGATGATGACACTACTGCACTCTAGCCTGGGCAATAGAGTGAGACCTTGTCTCAAACAAAAACAAAACAAAAAGAAAAAAGCTTCTTGCAGCATCTGCTGACCTTCAAGGGCCTTTAATTTAAAATAATCAGCATACCAGGGTGCCATGTTTTGGGGTGAAATTCCCTGGGCTCCTTCTCTTAAGAGGTACAGAGGATATGTACAATGAAATATAAGCCACCCAGTTCCCCTCCCAGAGGTGGTTATGTTACCAAAAGTTTGGTAATTGCCCCCAAGTCTGCATCAGAAGAAAAAGGACAAGTGGTTTGAGGAGAGGGACAGGGAGGTTTATTAATTTTTCTTCAAATGAGGAGGATGGAGTGCCATTGTCCTAACTATAAGCAGAAATACAGAGCTTTTGTTTTATTTATTTTTTTGAGACAGAGTCTCCCTCTGTTGCCCAGGCTAGAGTGCCGTGGTGCCATCATAGCTCACTGCAACCTCAAACTCCTGGACTCAAGCGATCCTCCTGCCTTAGCCTCCCAAGTAGCTGGGACTACAGCCATGCACCATGATGCCTGGCTAATTTTTCTATTGCCTGGATAATTTTTCTATTTTTAGTAGAGATGGGGTCTTGCTCTTGCTCAGGCTGGTCTCGAACTCCTGACTTCAAGCAATCTTCTCACCTCGGCCTCCCAGAGTGCTAGGATTACAGGTGTGAGCCACCACACCCAGCCAGAAATACAGAGCTTTTAAAGGGAGGATTTTCAGGCTACTGCAGTTTAACTATCGTTGATGATTCTGATCCATCCCATCTCTGGGGAAGACAGTCTCATGATCTCTGCCCAGACAATTCTATTGAGCCATCTCCTTTGGTACAATTAACAAAGGGCACTCCCCTGCCTCTCTGATTACTGGCCTCGGGCAGAAGTCACTAGATTTTTGGAATCTCTACTCAATTTGCTTTTCATGTGTCTGGGTAATACTGTTTTAATTACATTGGCTTGACAGTTCATTTTAACATTTAATAGATTTGTTTTCTGAGAATTATCCTTTAAAGATACCAAAATCCAGCTTGCAATCTCAATAGTATTAAAATATAGTTATTGGCTATTTTGAAAAGTATACATTCATATGTACCACATGTATATGAAATCTGAAAACACAGATATTATTTTATTTTGTACAGATTAAAAATATCCTTGATAACGCTGCACATGCATGTGTGTGTTTTCACCTATGTATGTTTTCAGACTATATAGATACCCTATACAATTGTCAGTTTGGAAATCATGAAGTCAACCCATTAAGCATAAATGTGAATGATCAACAAATTTCTTTATAGCCTGAATTTGAGCTTTTAATTCTAATGGTACTTCATCAGGGGGAAAAATTTCCATATCTATGAGTAGCAAGTGTTGCCCAGGATATCCCCAGAAAATATATTTTATGGGTTATGCCTTCAGAAATGGAAAATACTATTTATTTCCTACATGAAAGAATGTAGTAGAAACTGAGGGATTTGGGAGACAGGAGGAAAAACCATACTTATCATGACTGACTTTACACCCCTCAGAGAAGTGCTGGGCATCTTTGCAAAAATCTTCTCTGAACGCACTGGTCCAGATGCTTAAAACTGCCGTCGTGGGTCAGCTGCTTTATTGGACCGATCAGAATTACAGTCAGAATACCTGCAATGTGAAAGCTCTTCTAGGAGTGATGAAAGACGTGCACAAGGTAAGTGTTCATCTAAAGGAATGTATATACCATTTCATTAAATCAAAATCCCCTAAGTCTCAGCCAACTGGAGTTTTTAAGAAGTCAAATAGAAATGAGGATTCTATTTTTTAAAAA